>CAIGRP010063131.1:0-17399 GCA_903798385.1 Fraxinus cuspidata | reverse complement strand
GAGTTCAATTATTTGATGTGTCATATTTGCTATTGTTGGTTTGAGAGGTGCAAGTGCAGAATACGAAATTGAATGTACACATAAATTATTGCCTACTTTGCTGCCTAGCAAGACTAGAACGAAGACGATATAATTTTGGATAATTGATGGATTTAATTCTTTCAATATTATTGTTTCATTTTAAATATATATTTCAATATTTTTGTTTCATTTTCACTTCTACGAACATTAAAGCTATGGCTAAAATTTATTTTTCTATTAATTTTATTAGTTTCTATTTTTCTTTTTCTCTCTTTTATTGTTCATTTCTTTTTTCTATGAAAAAAAATAAATTGATTATAAAACTTTATATAGACTAATTATAATTAAATTTAAATATATATTTTTATTCTTTAAAGGTATACTATATTAATAATACTGAATATTAAATTTATTTTGTATATGCATAATTATGTAAAAACAATGATGTCAATATAACCACCCATAGTGAAATCGTGTTAATACAATAGAATGAGTGTTGGTATTGATTTTCGTAGACTGGATCTAGTTTGTAAGAATGATGAAAATGAAGGAAAAAAAAAGTATAGAAGTTTTCTTGAACGATACATTTATTTGTGTACCTTAAAGTACTAAAACTAAGGTTGAACGTGAGTTGTGTTGTGTTGTGTTGGTTTTTTATCCAATTGAAACCCAACTCAAAATGGACTGATTTAAAATCAAACCAACACAATTTAATTATTAGTTTAAATTCAACGCAACCGAACCCAACCCAAATCGATTAAACTTGGGGGTGGTTTGGGCTAGGTCACTTGGTTTGGGCTTGAGCCCAATTCAAGTCGAGTCCGATTATTTTTTGTTGGATTTGAACAATTTTTAAAGTTTGAAACAATTTGAAAATCTCTGTCATTTTTAACATATATAAGGAATTCTTTCTGAAGATTAATTTATAAATAATTTTGAAACTATAGAGTATTTTCTTTTCGTAATTTTTTTTTTGGGATTTATTCATTTCATTATCACGTCCTTAATTTTTAATTTATCATTAAATTATTTAGTATTCATACCAATCAGCCATGTGAAAAAAGGGGACGTTTGTACATTCTAAATCATTCTCTTGTCTCTACTATTGTGTCTATTTATGTTTTTTTCATTTTGATATTAAATTTTTTAATTCATCGGGCTGGGTTGGGTTGGATTGGATTGGGTTGAATTAAGTTTTAATTCATAATCCGAGACCCAAACCAACCTAACCTGATTCGATCTGACCCAACCTCAAATTTGATTTTTTAATACAATCCAACCCAATTGAACTTAAAAACGTTACCAAATCGATCTTGTTTTGATTTGGTTTGGTTTGATTGGATTGATCGGTTTGACCAATTTGAATTGATGTTTACCCAACTTTAACTAGAACAACAAATAGACATTTCATAATGTGTGAAGAAAAAGAATCTACTATCTACTTTTAGATTCAAATTTGAAAACAATTAAATTTGTTCAACGGCTACAACCTTTAACATTATTTGCATTTTAAGACCGTTTTAAAAAGTTGACATTGTACTAGACATGGCAAGTGAACGTGTTTGGTAGGTGGTTGGTAGGTTGTCTTCTATTTCCTCAACCAAGTTTGATTTTCATTTGACATGTTGTGCAAGTTGATGCCCCTGTTAATCATTAAATAAGCTTAATTTCGTTTCATCACACCAAGTTATTGACAATTCTAGTATGAAGGCAGTGATAACACGACAAACGACACTTTATGAATTAGGAAGGTGTAATATGTTGAACAAATCAAATCTCTCTAGATCCTTTCGAAGAAAATGGTTATGGCTTTTGAAATGTCGAAATGAGCTTTTCAAACCTAAAAATTGTTTTTGAATTCGTTTAACTAATTTTATCAAAACGCTTTTGTCAATTAGAAGAATTTTTAGAGAAAATTGATTCAATGTGAATTTCTCTAAAAATCCTTTCGAAATACTAAATTCTTTTTAAAATTAATTTCTAAATAAAAGTTAAGATAATTTTCTCTGAAAACTCTTCTTCAGAAAGCAAAAGTCATGATAAACGAGTCATAAATCTTTATTTGTAATGAATAAAAGTGGATCTTTGGTTAGAAGTGGATTTTTAGAAATTTATAACGATACACAACCAAATATTCAAAAACGACAAGAATCTTGCTTTAAATATAGTTTATGGACAAAAACTACGTCGTTCATAAAAAAGATAAATCTAGAACTACATATGAACAAAGAAGAGGCATATATAACACAATTGTTCTATCCAATTGCCTTCAATACAACGTATCAAACATGACTTTCAAGAATGATACGGAACTATTTTTAAGACCATACCTATGAACACAAAAGGAAAGTTGAAAATGGTATAATAAAAATGTTACAAATCAAATGCTTCAATTTGTTTAAATAATCAACAACAAAAAACTTGATAGGATATTCCCCTAAATCTTATGGAATGTGTTTGGCATACGTTACAAGACCGTTAGTGGGGGTATTGGAGACAAGAGCCTTGAGCCGTTCTCGAGTCCAAAAGTACAATTCATCGTACCAAACAAGCCAAAATTGTTGATTAAAAATGCTGGAATTTGGTGAAGAACCCTATGAATGAATATATTTACACAGCGTGAAAAAAAAACACACACACACACACACACATCAAATTAATGCAGCAAATCCACCCCCTTTCATCATCTGCTTAAACTCTGCAAAATTCACCACACCATCACCATCCACATCAACCTTCAAGATCATATTCTTACAATCCTCTGCAGTTCTCCCTTGCTTAAGCCCAAGTGATGCCAAGACCGATTTCAGTTCATCAACAGTGATAAACCCATCACCATTTTGATCAAACACATTGAATGCATCTAGCATATCTTCATCCTCATCCTTCTCGCTCATTATAGTTTGATACAACGCATCAAATTCATCAATATCCACACACCCATCTGCATTAACATCGATTTTCTCGATCATTTGAGTCAATTCCTTGTCGGGTATGAAAATACCCATTTTCTCTAAGGAATCGCTGAGTTCCTTTTTTGTGATCCGTCCATCGCCGTTTTGATCGAACATTTCGAAAACCCTTTTGAGTTCACCGGCATCCATTCGACGGCGATTTCGAGGAGAAGGTGTAATGGGTTCTTCAAGAAGATTATTGGGATTGGGATACCAAGAAGAAGGGAGATAGATTCTTAGTTTTTTGGGTACTAAGCAAAGAAGAATTGTGTTAAGAAGATTGTATGCAAGCAAAATCCTCATTAAAATGGTTGGCATTGTATAAATTTGAAGATGAATTGGAGCGAGAGCAAGTTTGTATTTGAGGCGTGTGAGAAAATACTGGAGTGAGATTTGAGAGTGGAGGTGGAGCTAAATAAAGGGAAGGAAATGGAGGAGAATTTTATTTTTTGCAATTATGAAATAAAATAAATGTTATGGAAAATGGGAAGAATTAAAGTAATAGAAACGTGGGTAAATTTCATAGGTCGCACTAAATTTTAATTTATCTCAATTGAGTCGTTGAATTTTAAAATTTAATTTTAATTGAATCGCTTACTTTAACTAGATTTCAAATTTTACAATGTTGCTGGTCAACTATTATCTTCAAATTGGATTAAGTTACTTAATTAAAAGTCACATCATAACGAAACTTTCATTAAATCGTTGTTTGACATGTGACTTACTACTTCACATATCGTCTTAGAGTGTCACGGGATGTTTACGTGAAAGATTAGTTATAGTATAGTCGTTGATTAATTAATCTTTATCAGTTTGAATGGATAAAATATCACGGAGTGATAGAATTTAAAACTAACTTAAAGTTCAACGACTCAATTATGACAAATTAATTTTGTGAACCTCATTGATATTCGCTGAAAGATCATACTTTATCTTTGCTTTCTAAGACAAATTAATATTTTGTGACCTCATTGAGATTACACGTAACGTGAATTAATGGGGGGGGAGTGGGGCGCAATAAAATTTTCTAAGGTAAAAAAAGGTAAAAATAATAATTTATTTATTTATTTTTGTTTATCAGTCTAGTATAAAAAATTATTTTTGTCCTCTGACTCTGAATTATGGAATAGTTAATTAAAAGCGATGCTTTCGAAAACGCGTTTGGTGATTAATGTACGTGCTTGGTTGACTTAATTCTATATTTTTTTTTTTCAAATTAAAATAAATAAAATATTAATGGGCATCCATGTACAACGGATACAAAATTGAACCGGGCCGGCTCAGAGTAGTGAGTCTCATGAGTATGAACGCGTGATTGGTGGATGTTGACACGTGGAAGGCTGGCATAGCCTAGTATTGGTTGATGGGGGTGGGGGGACTGGGGGACAAGAAGATGATGCCAGCTTATAATTGAAATTAATTATTTACTTGGGATAAGTGGATGTACTAATTATTTTCTTAGCTGTTTTTGCCTGTCTTTAAAGCTAATTAATCAATACTACCAATAATTTATTACACTACACAATAAATGCTTGTTTTAGATGGAAATACAAATAATTTTTTTTTATTTTTAAGTGAGATGTCAAAATTTTAAAGATGGACAACCAGTGGGACGACCCGAATGAACAATGTTAAATGATCTATACTCTGCTCTTGATTGGCTAAATTTGTTGTAAGAAACCACTATCCAGTGGCCCCACTTATCTTGGCTTTCGAAATGTTAGCCTTCATATGCAACCAAAACTTGATGAACCAACACTTGGATGGTTTTCTCAAACTCTTTTGCTCGATAATGGTATCTCTTGCATTGAGTAGTTGTCAATTCTTATTTCAACAATTACATTGAGTAAAACTCATCCTTAAAATCAGTTTGTAAGAGAGGTACAAAATGTTTATAACTTCACAAGATAAATCTTTCACGAGTGATATGGATACGATTAGATTGTTACACTTATTTTGGTGGATCAGTTCAAGCGTTAGCCTTGCCCTCATTTCTAGCTATAGTACTCGAAGGATCAAAGAATATGCTCTACACCTATATCGAGTAGAACAAGAACATAAGAAACATTAGAGTATGCATCTGACACTCAAGGTTCACTGGATCTGTAATACTCATAGAAAATATGTTTTTTTGTCAAGTCATGCATCTATTTAATGGGATGCTCATCTATATTGGAAGACTCTTTTCAAGTTATGTTCATGGATGAGAATTTACAAAAAGGATTACGGTTTTAACTTAATCATAAAATTTGAGAGATTAGACAATGGATGATTTTTTTTCTTCTTAACAAACTATGTGGCTTGTCATGTATATGCACCAAACTATAACCAACAGCAAATTTTACGCCTCTCCTCTCCCATCCATCTCATCTTGGAGGCATCAACCCATCAACCTGTTGGAAGCTGAAACAAGAATTAGTCAGAAAATAAAAAATTTCTTTAATTTAATCTATCAGGATCTTTGTTAGATATTTAATTGTATATTATTATAAAAAAACATAGATGTAGAATTTACCTAAATCGATATTCGATGTTTTGATTGAATTTGATTCACGAACTTCCAAATTTTAATTCTCAAGCTTTCAGATTTTAATTCAAGAACTTGGCGCTCCTAATCTTCAAGTTTTCTATTTTCTCTAAAGTATAGATTATACAGTCATGTGGACACCTTTTCATCTAGATCAAAAATCTAATTTTGGAATGGACAGATCAAAAACCAAGAAAACAAACTTTTTTTTCCCTTTTTTTCCCTCTCAAATGGCACGTAAGGTTTCTTGTAAAAAACATGCTACGGTGCTAGAATTAGAAAAATTGACATAATACTATATGACATTCTATCATTGGATTGTTTAAAATACAATCAACTTTTTCATCCAATCTTTTTTGTCATCACTTCACCTGTCACTGCATCTATTAATTCTTTCTGGTAAAGTGGCATAATCCTTCTTTCAATGTCGTGGACGCTATCTCCATGACTCCATCTCTATATAGATAAATGAGCTCCAATCTATGTCCAAATCTAATTACGTCATAATTGGTTTAATTCCAAGTGTAGTCCATGAACATTAATCCCCATAAGCTTTAATCAAAACTACAATTTAGTTGAAAACTTTCAATCTCTCGTATAGTTGAGTCCAAAAATTTTATAGAGCTGCCAGATAGACCTATTTGGACATATATTTTCCAAACTCTAAAAATTAAATCCCACATAATCAATTATAAATCACTCAAATCTAATTATTAATCTTTTTTCCACTAGAGATAAAAAAAAAACTATACTCTCGAAATATATAAAATCGTAGAAGCTAATATTTAGCGTATGTAATTCACCCTCATCCGATAATTAGATACAATCCCAAATAATTGTTTTGCCCATCTAATCATTCCCCATTGACGTACAGTAACGCTTTCTATCTTTCCTTCAATCCCTAATCAACCCTATCCAGCATCAGATATGCCCATATTGTTCTAACATTCTTTATCGTGTACAATAGTGTCCAGCTTAGCGTCTTTGGCTTACACTGACATTTTCAAATACACAAAAATTTGCCAACCCGAGATTACAAGAAGGGATCCCAAGGAAAATTCTTCTTAGATTCACTAGGATGCTTTATCTTAACAATTCGGTCAACGTACCAAAAAGAATAATTTTTATAATGTTATGCTAAAAATATATAGAAGAAGTTTACAGGAGGTAGAGAATACCAAGATCTGCAAATGAAAGAACGAGTGCAAATGAGGAATTCTTTCAACAAATTAATTATTTTCCATCATTTTAAGAAAGATTTAACAAAGCCCCAAGAATATCATGAACCCTTAAATGACTTATTTCTCTTTGATAAGCAACATAAGTGGACGTTCCTTTTGAGAAGCCATAAGTTGATGGCATCTGCTTCTTCAGCAACTAATGGGAATCGTTTTTGAAAGAAATAAGGCTGAAAACAACTTCCTGTTGAACCTGTTGAAAAAAAAAAAAAACAAATGTACACTTGCCAAACACTGCTCAGATGTGGTCGCAAATTGCCTTGGTGAAATCGGTTGTCGTTGATTTACCACCAAGATCGGCTGTACTATACTTCCCTTCGGCAATCGTTTTCAAGATAGCATCCTGGATTCTATCGGCTTTATCGTGGAGCTCCAGATGGCGCAACATTGTGACAGAACTCAAAAGCAAAGCAGTTGGATTTGCCAAATTCTACATGGACTCAATAACATTAGATGACTAATAAATAAGCAGTTTTTATAAGGAAAAGGCGTTAAAATTAAATAGATTAAGTTAAAATGAAGTCACAAAAAGGGTAACCCAAGTATCAAACAAATAAATACATAACAGAACTCAGCCAAACAGCTAACTGAAATGTTGTTTACAACTCACCACCAAGCAAGAATATTATCACACTACCTCATCTTGGCAGTCTCTCATTAATGCAACAAATTTCAAGTTAAGGCTTACGGAATAAGCTATAACAGGCATAAATACAAAAAAAAAAAAATTCTATACTCAACCGTGTCTTTCCTCCGCATTTATCCAAATAAAATTCAAACGAGTTCAAAATGATATATTCAACTCCCCAAGTTACCTTCCCTTTTAATCAAGTGAACTGAACTACTGCAAACCTTTCTTAATGTTAACCAACTTCAGAAACACAGCAGAGAGAGGTAGAGAATTCCACAAAATAGGAAACATCGTCATTTGTCTATAGATAAAAATCCTAGGGCTGAACCGAACCCTGCCCAAAGATGGGTTCTCATATTCCACTACTTCTACGGTTCTACCTTATACCACATTTTTAATTGCATAATATATAGAATGCTCATCTGAACCAAAGTGACTTGACTTAATAAGAACATTATCATTTCTGACCATTTTCTTGACTGCATTTCCAGAAATGTCATCAAAACAGACTGCCCAAAGTTAATAGTCCTAAACCGATGCATTAGCAAAAGTTACACCTATGGTCTATAGCTTGTTGAAAAATAATGAACTTCAACTGAAATGTAAATATATATTAATTCAAAAACATTACACCATACAAGTAAAGCACTAACTTTACAACAATTTGGACACAACTAGTATTTTTGGTACATATACTATCTATTCGTCTAAAATTGTTAATAACTTTTTAGAAGGAATGGCAATGGATCTCACGAATTGTATGGATAATAAATGTGCAGTGATTATGAATGTGTAGTTGAAATTAATGTATAACTTTGACTGAATAAGAAAAAGGAAATTATTAGTAACCTTTTAGAAAACACAAACAGAGCAATGACATATGCAAGTACAGGATCTAAACCCGGAGCATTTCCGATGAAGAGATAAGTTCATGTCAGCATACCTACCGACCAAGTTCATAAAACAAAGACACTACAGCCACATAACTGATTCAAAAGGTGATAAAATCCAACAGAGAACGTCACCCATAAATGAACAATTAGCACTATTAGATTATGGAACAAAATTTGACCAGGAGTGAAGAATTAGAGTTTCTTAGATGCAAACCTTTCCAGCGATATCAGGGGCAGAACCATGTACAGCCTCAGCAAGAGCAATACCTCCCTCACCAATATTGCAGCTGTGTGGAGGAGATTCAGGAGAACAGTCAAGTAAGAATAGTTAATGAAGTGATCTTTAAGAGACCAATAAGTTGGATGTACCTTGGTGTTAATCCCAAGCCTCCAATCAAACCAGCACAAAGGTCGCTGATGATATCACCGTAAAGATTAGGCATCACCAGCACGTCAAAAAGTGCTGGATTCTTCACAAGCTGTACGCGGAAAGAGAAATGGTTAACCAAGACATAGCTTCAACTTTCTTCTTAATGAATTTAGAAGGGAAATATAGGGCATCTTCAATGCGATCTCATTGTTAACAATATTGAAGCATATTGATGCAAACAAGCTTCCTTAAGCTTGTTCAAAGTTATCAGCTTGCAACAACTTAAATTGCACACAAAGAAATGGATAATCTTCGTTACCATCATACAGCAATTGTCAATGACGACTTCTTCATATACTATTTCAGGGTACTTTTCTGCAACCTCACGACAACACTGCGAGGTAAAAAAGGAAATTAACGGGTTTAAACATTAGAAAAATAAGACCATACTCAAGCTTTTATCTGAAGGCCGACCTTGAGGAAAAGACCATCAGTTTTCTGCATAATGTTAGCTTTGTGTATTGCAGATACCCTTTCTCTTCCATGAGTCTTGGCATAGTAGAATGCATACTCTGCAACCCTCAAACTTGCGTGACGTGTAATAATCTTTAGACTTTCAACAACACCCCTCACCACCTACAAATGCAAGGAAATCAAACTCTGAGTTTCATTTTCTTATTCAATAATGTAAGTGCTCTGTAAATAAACTTACTTGATGTTCAAGTCCACTGTACTCTCCTTCAGTGTTTTCACGGATTGTGATGAGATTTACATCATCCTACTTAGTTTTGTACCCTGGTAGGCTATAGCAGGGCCTAACATTGGCATATAGATTGAGCTCCTTCCTCAAGGTAAGATTAAGAGAGCGATGGCCTTTCCCAATTGGTGTGGCCATTGGCCCTTTCAAACCAACCTTGTTTCGTCGCACAGATTCAAGACTTTCACATGTTAAAAAACTCTGGGTTCTTGAATCTATCTCCGTCCCCACATAGTGTTCTTCCCACTCAATTGGCACACCAGCAGTTCTGAATACCTGAATTTGCATAAAACCGTCCTCAGGACCAGTTGGCTTATATAATTGGCACAAAAGAGCTTGTAGAAAGAGAGTCTCATGGATAGATTTAATATAGTAGAAACAATGAAAATGCCCATGGCCATATGAAGCACAGCTTGTAATTCTAAGACGGGTGTGCCAAAAAATGATGACTTATCACTAAAATAATTAAGAAATTTTGGTTCAAACGCAAATAAAATCTAAACATTGGGGAACCAGTTTATTTAGCGAGTGGCCGATCACCATGTTTAGCACGGTTAAAACTAGTATCCAACACAATGGATTCATTGATAACTATAAACTATTCGACTGAATATTTGTTGGAAAATTCACATGCTGCCAATCCTTTAAGCCTAAGAAAGATATTCAGGCAGATGTTACGGAAAGACCTTACATATTTCCGTTTAGAAATAGAAACTATAGTTTACCGAAAGACCTCACAGATTTCCATTTAGAAATATTAACTACTGTTAATTCAAGTATAGTGTCACCGGAACAGATCCATGCTTATAGAGTCCAATACAGAAGTTCACTTTCATGAACTACCTAAAGTGAACCTCAATCCTACATCATACAGAAAAAAGAAAAGAAAAGAATAATATTTGTACAGCATAACCAACAGCAGCTTGCCAAGGACTCTTGATGTGAATTCAGGTCATTTTGCCCCCACCCCACAACCCAAAGTTTCTTTATATTACTCCATTAATATAGAATTGCTTTCTGGATACGTTCCTCGGAAAATAAGTCCACCAAGTAAAAAATTGTAACCCAATGTTGTGTATTGCATCCAAATCTTGGACCCACCACTGGTCACGTAAGTGATTAGCTTAGTGGGTGTCTTGAGAGGACAGTGAGACGGACAAAAATTGACTTTTTCCTCATCAAATTCTTTTTTATTGATATTGTCAGCTTCAAAATTCTATTCAAATGTTAAGAAAAAAATATTGAACTTCACCTCCTTCCATCGTTCAGCATTCAGCCAAAACCAAAGTATACATAACACAATCAAAATGAACATTTTAGCATATATATGCATCTATACATGCAACAAATAAATGAATATGCATTAAGATAATTAATTTTTTATTTCCCATTCATCTCCAGTCAATAGACAATCAATAAAGACTCAAATGGAAAATGTAAAAGAAGCTAGAACAACACTTCAGAAACATTACCGAAATACATCACCCACGAAAGTCACATTTTTCACATTCACTCAACTGTAAGATTATTTACATACTGAATGATAAGTATGTAGATTAAAAAAATTAGACATCAAATACAACGCGTCCACATAACTCTCCAGAAAACCTAAAGAAACGCATCAAACGCCAAAACCACGTTCTTTCACGGCTCACTCAGCTACACGGGTAAAAACATTGAGCGGCTAATGAACGGTGTACATATAGTCAGATTGATAAGCGTGAATGGACCTGTTTCACGGATTCAGCGATTTCAGGGCCGATACCATCGCCGGGGAAGAGAGTAGCGCGAATCAGATTGGATTCGGAGGAGAAGCTCCGATTGAAAAAGGTAGGGTTTGGAAAGGAGGAGGAGTAGATCCCATCAAGTCGGCTACGAGCAAGTCGTTTCACAATTTGCAATGCCATTGACGCACCACGATTATTCCAATCAATTAACAAATTGCAGTATTTATATTATGGGTTATTGTGTCATATGTTTACAAGTGCGAAGCAGAGAATGTGTGTGTGGCTGGACAAAGAAGGGTCAACTGCTGTATTTTGACCAATGGAAGGTTGGCACGTGTCTAGTAAATGGAAGTTCTGTCTTTTACACCGTTGGGCATAGGGTTGGGTAAATTCAGAGTAAAAAATTAATAATCTCTCAGTATTTTAAAGGGTATATTTTGGAAGAATATATTTTGAAATAGTGGATCGAATGAGAATATGTGGTTCAAAAAGAATGAAAAGTTACTGATTTGATGAAAAATATTATTTTATTGAAGAATGTATGGTTGAAAATGAGTAGAAGAATGAGAATGAGAATTTTAATGTGTACCAAATAGGGCAAAAGATAGGTTTGCTTTCATTTAACATCCATCTTATAAATTACTTTCCTTATAAGTATAATTGATTTTATTTTAATTTTTTTAATATATCTTGTATCTTGTTATTAATATGAATAACGCTATTTATTATTATAATAATAGAATGTTGATGATATAACAGTCTATGTAGAATAATGGAATTAAGCAATTCAATTTTTATAGGAGAGATGAGAGGAGAGAGAAAAATGTGAGTGATAATGGGTTGTGATATCGTTGATATTTCATTATCATGATAATAAATGGTATTACTATATATATTATTTAAATCATTGTCTTATGTAGAGAAGCATTAGGAAAAATATTTTATATTTTCAATTATATTGGAATATTGAATATATTTTTTAATTTGTGCGAAAATAGAAAACAAACTTATATTTATGGGATGAGGGGTAAGCAATCTTAAGCTATTAGTTAGATTTTGAGAAGTGATTAAATCTAAGTAATCATTTTTTTTATGTTAAAATAAGAAAATATATTTTTGTTTTATGGTCAAATTCTTGTTATGACTAAAATTGCATTGTACAAATGGTTGGTGCACATATCTTGAGGCAAAATCAACAGCTTTCAAGAAAAAAATTGTAAGTGATACATACTATTAGTAAATGGATAATACTAATTAAAAAAATTATATTTAATCTATTGCTTAAAATTTGAATTGAAATCTCGAAAATAGCTTTGTAGTAAGTCAAACATTGGATTATATACACAAGGACTCAAACATAGAATTTTGGTGTAAATGTAGCGTTGTAGTCTAAATGTTGAAGTTTGTTAAAAATATTGATTGGTGACAAAATCTCGAATTTTTTAGAAACCTCAAGTTGCTCGAATATTTCAAACTGGGTACTTTGATTTAGATAGGCATTTAAAATTTGAAATTTAAAGAATCTCAAAATGTTGTGAATCTCGAATAAGCCAACATGAGATATAACTGTAGTCCCAATATCAAATATACATTGTTTAAAGTTGTAAGAAAGCATACTCTTCGTTAAACACTTAACTTTTTCGATCATGACGTTCCATGCAGGTGTTTAGTTAAGAACGAAAATTACACTGTTATATCTCAACAATCTCAAGGCACCTAATTACTCGTTACTCTAAAAATGACAATGACAAAATCTTCTTATGAAACTGGGGCTTAATTTGAACTTTCATTTGGATTTATCAACATCATTTGTTCACAAACCAATGCATGGGAATAGGAAGTTTTAGTCCCAAAGTCTTGTTACAGAATTCATTAGTCACAAATGCAAAGAACAGTAATATAAAAGCATGAACATGTATAGATAACTAGAAAACCACAAAAAAAATTGAATTAGCTGATTGGAAGAGGTTCACCATTCCAGCCATTGAGGCATTCCAGCAATGGATCAATGATCAGACCCTTGCTCATAGCTGTGAACACTTTGTCGCACTCCTCGCCTGGCGAGGTAACCTTCTCTCCAGTCAGCAACTCGGTTCCCAGTTCCTCCCTTACAAACTTGTACAATGGATAGGATCGGCATTCCTTAATCTGGTTGGGAATAGCTGGATTTCCACTCTCGAGGGCAGTTCTTGCACTCTCGACTTCTTTGGGCAAAAGGGCACTTAATTCATCTTCAAATGCTCCAATCTTTCGGAAGATGGACGTGTTGACTTCCTTTTCAGTTTCACCATTTTTCACCGCGTGCTCAACAAGAACTTGCCTGAGTTTTTGCATCAACGGGTAGGTTGCGCTGCAGGGATCATCAATATAAGCAAAAACATATTCGCGATCCACCACACGAAGCAAATCCTTCTCACAGAATCTTGATGGATGGAGTTCCCCATTAACACCCACTGTTAGAGTTTTCTTAGCAACTTGGCTAACTGTATTCTTAACAGCGTTCCTCAAATTCTCCTCCAAGTGCCTCAAATCAATTGCTTGACACAGTGCCATTAGATAAGTGGATGACATAAGCTTCAAGATATCAACGGCCTCGGTCGTTTTTCTCGAGGAAATCAAACCCAAAGAGTTCACGTCTTGATTGTGTTGCTCGGCGCTTTGGACGTGGTTGGTGACAGGATTTGCCAAGAATTGGAGTTCTGAACAGTAAGAAGCCATAGCAATTTCAGCCCCCTTGAAACCATAGTCCAAGCTAGGATTTCTCCCCCCAGATAGGTTAGATGGCAATCCATTATTGTAGAAATCATTGACAAGTTCAGAAAATTGAGCAAACATCAGTTTCCCAATTGATGCAATGGCTAATCTAGCATTGTCCATGGAGACTCCAATAGGTGTCCCTTGGAAGTTGCCACCGTGTAAAGCCTTGTTCCTTGAAACGTCAATCAAGGGATTATCATTCACCGAATTGATTTCCCTCTCGATCATTCTAGTTGCAGCACGAATGACTTCGATTTGTGGGCCGAGCCATTGGGGTGATGTTCGGAGAGCATATCGATCTTGTTTTGGTTTCTGCAAGGGATCCATTTCATGTAGTTTCTGAGCAGCCTTCACATAGGAGCTTCCATCCAAAATGTATTCCATCACAGCAGCAGCCTCAATTTGGCCAGGATGGTGCTTCAATTTGTGCGTCAAATGATCGGTAAATTCAGGTTTCCCATTCATCACTTCCGCGAAAATTGCTGACAGAACTTCAGACATCACAACAAGAACATTGGTCTCAAAAAGTACAATTGAAGCCAATCCAGAGCCAACTGCTGTTCCATTGACAAGTGCAAGGCCTTCCTTAGGCTGCAACTCGAAAAAGCCTCCATTGACACCAGCAAGCTTGAAGGCCTCCTCGGCCGTCATGGTTTCTCCGGTAGGCCCTACGGCCTTGGAATTGGGTCGGCCAGTAAGTAATCCGGCAATGTAGGATAGCGGGACAAGATCACCGGATGCACTGATCGTGCCACGGAGAGGTAAGCACGGAGTTATGTTGTTATTAATGAACTTTGTAATTGCCTCCAAGATTTCGAATCTAATACCGGAATATCCTTGGAGAAGGGTATTGATCCTAACAAGCATGGCTGCTCTTGTTGCTGAATGTGGAAGTGTGTGACAAGATTCTGTTCCATTTCCAAAAATCCCAGCATTCAAGAACCTGTTACAATCAAATACATCATTAGACTACATATAATTTGGTCATTCAAACATACGACTCATCAAAGCACTAATAGGGATCTTAATCTTACTTTCTTAAATAAAAAATAAAACTCCATGTTCAGTCAACGGTCAGAAACTTGCCACCCATTTCATTCAATTTTGCTTAATAAATATTAAATATACATTAATGCATTGAAGCTGTAGGTGACTTCAATCCAACAAAGGGTTCATTTCTAGGAACTAATAATTATTTACTCATGATAAAAAAAAAAATTATTTAATCACCTAATAATTATTTCAACTCATTGATTCCTTAAAGTTAAAAAAAGGTAATTAGCACATAACGTCTACACATTTCATTGTTATTGTGGAAAACGTTACTACCTTTCATTTTTTTTAGTATTTTCACCTTTCATTACGCAAAATGTCATTCTCATTTATTTTTTCAATTAAAAATTGTGAAATGACGAATATATCATTCCCTTTAAATAAAATAAAAGGAAAAAGAAAAAGTTAATTGCAATCATAATACCAAAATTTTTTAAAAAGCGCAAATGTATCCCAAATAAATTTTTAAAATGGTAATTAATATATAATGTCCCTAACTTTCAACGTTATTGCGAAAAACATTCATACCTTTCATATTTTTTTTTTCATTTTCACCCTTAATTACACATTCGATTGCGTAAATTATCATTACCCCAATTTCTCAATAAAGAACTGTGAAATAATTAATATATTGTCATATTTAATTCTTTAATAATATATTTGGGACTCGTTTGTACTTTTTATTTTTTTAATTTTTAAAATAAATTTAATTAAGACTCATTTGCACTTTATAAAAAAATATTTTTTTAAAATAATATATTGATGACTCGTTTGCAAATTTTTTTTAAAAAAATGGGATTATGGTTACAATTAATTGTTATATTTTTTTATTTAATATACGTCATTTCACAACTTTTTTTTTGAGAAATTGGATGAAAATTGATAGAAATGATGGTTTGCGTAATCAAATGTCTAATTAAGGGTGAAAATGACAAAAAAAAAGAAAAAGGTAGAGACTTTTTTTTTTTTGCAATAATAGTGAAAGATATGGATATTATGTGTTAATTACCATTTTAATAATTTATTTGGGATTCATTTGCGCTTTTTAAAAAATTTTGAGACTGTGATTGCAATGAATTTTTTTCATTTTCATATATATATATATATATATAGTTGAATAAACAGCTAAACCAGTGGGCCCGCTTAATTATTATTTATTATCTAATAAATTCAGATTTTATTTTTTCTTGGATCACATCCAAATCTTCATCAACTTCCACGAATAATCATTTCTAAGCAAATTTTGCAAGGTATATCATGTAATAATTGTGTATCGACGAGTAAATTTAACATGGCACGATAAAATTGGATTTTCCATGCAGTATATTTTCAAATCTTTAAAGAATAGATCAAAGTTAGATAAAAATTTGGTTACCTAATAAGTTCCTTCTGGAGGGCCCCACCTTGTTTCGTCCTCCTGTGTGAAGTGGCACCAAAACCAGTGGTGACACCATAACTATCAGTCCCTTTATTCATACTATCCATAACCCAATCACTGCTAGCCTTGACGCCGGCTCGTGCGGCCTCGGACAGCTCCACCATGACGGCATTATCCCGGGAGGCAATAGCTGCCACCTGAGAGATGGTCAAAGTTTCGCCACCGAGCTTCACCACGGGCTTCCTGAATTCCTCCACCATACGCTTCACCTCATCGAGGTGGCTACCTGTCAATGACTCGGCAGCCATTCCCCAGTTCAGTGGATCTTTAACGCAAAATTCCAAAAGTTTGCTGTCTGAGTTGCCATTTTCCATCTCAGCACTCGTGTTTATGGTCAAATGATCAGAATCAGATGGTCAGAAATAGACACAGAGCAGAGGAAATGTACTGTGTGTTGTAGGAAAATCCTGAATTGTGGTAGATAAGCTTGTGGCTTTAAATAGAAGGCGGCATTAGATTACAAATTTTGGTAGGTGGAATGGTGTTTAGAACCAGTCGGGCAAAGTGATAGTCGGCCATAAGGGGGGTTGGTGGAAGATTAATCTTGGCCGTGGATTTTAATTTTATTCAACGGTCTTGATTTGCTAATGTGAGGACGACGTCATGTTTTTAGGTATATTAACTCGTCCAAGAGGGTGGTGGTTGGTAGGACTTGAAATAATTGCATTCTTTTTTTCTTTTTTTCTTGCATAGCAAAATTTCAAAATTAGTCCTCAACCTATCGTCTATATAGAAATTTGATCCACAAATTTTGAAAAGTAAGTTGATTCTTAGTCTTTCATTTAGCACTGTCGGTTTGTAATAAGAAAAAAAAAAGTATGTCACTGAAATGTATTGTTGATAAATTGATAAAAATTATGAATTCTATTGAAATGTATGGTTAAAATTACCTATTGAGTTTGACACTATACGTGGATTGTTACTCTTCGTTAAATTAGCACGTGGTGAAATTGGGAAACAATATATGCCTTCTTAAAGTTAGAAATTTGAGAGTCGCGTCCGAATTTAATAGAGATTTTAGACTTTTTTTTTT
>CAIGRP010063095.1:0-20841 GCA_903798385.1 Fraxinus cuspidata | reverse complement strand
TTTTTTGTTGGGCTTTTTTTTTAAATATAGCCCAAACTCCAAATAACGGCCCAACTTGATGGATTATGGACTGAGTTGTAGCCTGTAGGCTGTCTTCCTTCTTCACTTCTTCCCCTCCGCCCGTAACGGCCCGTTTCTTCTCCATTTTCTCCGGCCGAACCAGTGAGCCTGGCAGACCCAGCACGGGCGGCCGCGGGGACTGGCCAGGTGCTGGGTCCGCCACTGGTTAAGAACTAGATTTGAAGTTACTATAAACCAATGAGGGAATACAATGTATTGCTTCAAGTGTATAAATTTGCATTAGTTCTTACATGTTACATGGTGGGGGTGTTTATAGTATTACAAATGAACTGGTGACCCTTGGATCAAATTACATGTGGCCTCATCTCTTCGGCTCAGACGTCACTTCCTAACTATCACCTTGACCTTCCTATCTTTTCAAAGCAATAAATGTCATTACATTGACAAGATAAGACACAAATTCACTTTTTACAATGGTCACATCAATCAATCGTACAAAGATCTTCATCATAAGCAAATCTTTGCACGCGGGCCGTCTCGAGCTGGAGAGCCTCAGATCTAGGAGGTGCATCAAAGTTACTTGGGCCTCGGTTGAACAACAGAGCCTCGGATGCGTGGCCTCGGAGTAGCACGGGCCTCGAGATGAATAGAAGGAGGCAAGGCGGTTCGGTTGGATCGTGTCCCAAGGCTTAGTTTCGATGACCACGCGGTAGTCGCTAGTAACGAATCGTAACACAAATAATAGTTTAATTGTCCAACAAGACTATGCTGAAGTTTGTAAAAAGTTTCCATAAGACTGTGACTCAACTCAAGCTCTTAAGTACGAGTTCCTAAGGTGTCTCAACACATTTTTTCAAGATGGAATAACAAGCAAACCATTTAGCACAGGATGAGTGTCATATGACTCATATCCATGCCCCATGTTCAATATGAGCTTTCCCTTCCTTTGATCTATAAAACTACACTAATTATTCATTTCTAAAGCACGTGATAAAAAACTTTGGAATAACCACTATAAACTTTTACTCAAAATGGGAACTTGTAGGTCATTGATCGTCATAGTTGAATCGATTGCTCCACCTATTCTGATGGCCGAGAGAATAATCAATGTCTATTTGAAAAATTCTTATTAGATGTGATTGCCAGGTTAAATTTTCTTTATACAGAAGGTTGTTACCATTAGAAATCAATAGGTGATATTTGTACATTCGTAACACCCTCATCATCGGTCCCCACGAATTATGTAAAAAAAAAAAAGTATGTAAGTGTTGAGAACAAGATTAAGTCAATATAACCTGTAACTAAGTCCACTATAAACAATAAGTTAAATAGATGAGCAATTCACCACTATGTAGGGACAACATTGCTGAACGTAAAGCAACTAGCAAAGAATTTTAAATGTAGGTGGTAACGATGTTAAGAGCTCTAGACGCCAAGCAATCCGCCAAATAAGTTGGGTAAGTTTTCAAGCATTTTGAACCAACTTGCAGGATTTAAAATGTTTAATTGTATACAGAGTTAAACACAATAACAGAATTTAATAATAATAAAGAAAAGCTTAAACATCCATTTAATGATCTAATATTTGATTAACTTTAGGAATAATCAAGGAAAAAGCAGCAGCTATGAGCCCGTGATACTCGTGATTTGATTGGACTATTTGAGGGCTGCAGCAAATTTTAAGAATTTTTAAAGATAATTATATTATATTTTTAATCTTATATAAATTTATTTAAAATAGATCTATATAAAATTAAATAAAATATACTATTTTAAACTCATCCACTAATATTTATTTTGATTAAATTATTTGACCCTTTTATATTCTTTTAGAATTTGCGTTTAATTAAAACCCTAATAATCTTAAAATATCATTTTCAACTGAAATCAAAACAATAATGAAAGATATACCATTAAAGGAAATACATACAGAAATAGCAATATATAAAGAATTTGTTTGATACGGCGTATCTCTTGTAGTATTCGTTTCAGTCCACTATAGTGTGGATAGGCTTCTGTCCACTCCAAAAACTCCTTCCCAAATTTCATATGTACAGTCCTTTTCAAGTAATCTTACACATCAAGTTTTCAGATTTCCCTTAACTTTTGCTTCTGATGTGCTTGTACTAGAAATAACAAGAATTATTCACTAGTAAGATCCTAAATGATGGGCACATCTCTGTGTGCTTGCTTAATATTCATAGCATCGAGAAAAAGTCATCGAAGAAACATGAACTATCAAGAATACTAATCGAAACAAGACCCGTGTATTCCCTTATAACGTAGCAATATCGACATAAATCAGCACAAAACGTAATCAGCATCTCCAACTGGAGTTAAATATAAATAAGCTTGTACAAATTGTTTGCAATGCGCATCAATTAATTGGAATAAATGGAACTTGAATGCATCCCTTACCATGAAACACTTAACTGTAGAGATTTTAATCTGTTAAATGTGAAGAATCCACCATTAAAACATGCTACTTACTAAGAAACCACTCAAATTAGAAGGAATCACCACAAAAATTTCTAATAGTCTAAACAATTATATTAAATACTATTCTCTTAATTAAATTATGTGCTTAATTACCCATTCTTTAGATGTAATCAGTGCTGATTTCCAGATTTAAAAAAAAAAAAAATTACAAATAGAAGGTTATGATTAGCTTAGCGGCATGCAACAGATAGTAAGCTTAAAATTTATACATACAAAATAAAATTATACACTGAGCAATTCATACAGATACGCCTCGATGCAGAAATTCAAAGTAACAACTAGAATCCGTTTCAACATATGTAATGGGAATGAATATATAATTAATTATTAAATTTTGAGAAGGTTGATGTTACGTGTAATGGGGATGAATGGAGTAATTTTCTAAAATTTTGAAATTGTATTAGAGATATATTTAGGGTGAGATTAATATATAAGATTGTGTTTAAATAAATGAGTTTAATAAGGACAGTATTGAAATATGACGTAGATGAAAATAGTATTTTTTTTATAATTTTAATATTTTAATAATGATAGATATATAATGGGATGAATATATAACAATCGTGGATGTAAATAACGATTTCCAAATTTTATTAAACTTCCGTTTGGCTCTAAATTTTTAAAATTTATTTTCAATGAAATTTACAATTTATATTGACTTTTTTTTATCACATATTTCATTAAATTTTATTAAAAATTTAATTTGTGGTTACTAATAAATCACCTAAATAGTAAAAGAACAAAAAAGAAATAACGTGAAATGGTCCCAATTTAACGCGTTGTGAATTATGAGAATCGATATGTCAACTTGTGCTTTCGCCCAAAGTCTGCTTTACACGCTGAATCATAGGCCTACAACTCTTTAACGAATACACTCTGCTATAGTCCAACCTGTATAAGTGACTCAACTTGTTCTATTTTTTAATTATTTTTGAAGACATTTTAAATTCTTATCACAATCCAATCCAATCCAATCCAATCAATTTGTATACGAGAATAGGTGGATGGCTTGGACATTACAATATTTGTCAACAATATTATCTTTAAAAGTTGACGGAATAAATAATGAGACTCGTCTTTCTATCCATATGTTCCGTCTTATGATTAATTAATTCATCGCTTATTAAGAAGATTTAGTGCTCGTTTAATTGTACTTTCGAGAAGTTAAGAGATGCTTTTGAGATTTAAAAGATGTTTTTCAATATATTTGAATAATTTTTTAAAAGTATTTTGTGTGACTCTAAAAATGTTTAAATTAAATTGATATAAGGTAACTTTTTCAAGAATTTTTTTTACAAAAAAACTGAAGCAAATGTAAAAACTTTATCAAATAGTCCCTAACGTTATCAAATACAATGCTTTTAAGGAAATACGGTAATCATCATTTGCACAGCTAAGAATAAATGTTTATGGCTTAATGACATAGACGAGGACATTAATTAAGGTTAGGACTTGTGCCTATTAATGTTAATAATTGATTCCAGTCTAAATATTTTGTATTAGAGACATTGGGCCACCAAAAATTTGAGGTAAATTTTGCATCATTTTACATCAAATCTTTTACTAAATTAAAATTCATCTACAACGATTACACCAAAACTTATACCAAATGAACAATGTTTAATCATTCTCTTCATTTTTTTATTATTAACAATTTATTTAATTGAAAAATTATTTCTTATTCACTGTACAACTACATAAATTACTAAATAAATAATTACGTTAAATTAACGAAAAATTCAAATTCATTAATAAATATAAAAAATATAGTACTTTGCACCATTTTAGTGTAAAACAGTGCAAAGTTTGGTTCCACATTGGAGACATTTTGCTCCATTTCTTGGCGCATTTTTGTGTTTTGGTGTCTCCTTTGGAGATGGCCTTAGGAAAACCAAAGTGCATGGCATTGCCTTGCCCACGGGATTATCATTATTATTTTGGAATATATAAAATTAGATTGAATTGTGGTTGTCCTTTTAAAAGAAGTGATTATAAGTTGTGGATTCGTGGATATTAAGCGAGTAATAATTGGGAATTTTTGTATATATTAAAATTTTCGTGTTGACAAAAACTAAATAATTTATAATCACTCTACAAACATGTTTAATTAATCTTTTAAAGTATGATTTTGACTCTCAACCTTTAAAAGCACGTTTTGAATCCCTATGTATTGAATGTTAAATTCGCGTGACTTAAAATCGACGATAAAATCATCAAAGATCTAACGTAAAACACAAACTCTATATATTCTAACTTAGAAGACACAAATTCTAATTTTCTTTCAACATTATTAGACCTTGAAAGAGTGGAGGGGTCATGTTTGTTTGAACATACTTTATTTTGAGATGACAGTCTTGACAAAATATTTCTCATCTCAATTCTTTGAAATAGACTGGACATAAATTGAGTGTATTTAAGACCCTGTATGTATTTTTTTGTCAATAAAATTCTTCAATTATCTCATTTTCAATCACATATTCACACACTAAAATATTTTACACGTAAATTCAAAATTCCCACCTACATTCTTGAAAAACTACTTTTCAAAATATCATTTTTTTTTCAATGATTGCTATCAAATATCGGGGCTAAATGTGCATGCATATTGAGAATATGGGTCAAAATTATATGAAGAGAATTTTTCGTTTAATAAAATCTTGTCCCCTTGTCAACTCGGACGAATCCATATTTTTTTTATGCACAAAAAATACAGTTGGGTCTACCTTTGCTGCTAAGCCTGCTATAGGTTTTAACATTTGAAAGGCTACGGGCGATTACCTTCTGAGTCGGTAAATGGGACCCTTAACAAAACCATTGTTTGATGCACAAGAAATCCCTTCTTCACAGGCAATCTTTGATTGTCCTGTCTTGTTGACCTCAATTGCCACACTTCATCAATCCACTTCACACCTACAGATATAAAATCAGATATGTGACTACTGAACAACACAGACATCTCAAGAAACTAAACTCTGATTTTGTTCAATGCCGATATTCCTTATCTTCTTCCTCTTTCTTTTGATCTCTTCTGTACAAGCACTTTCCTGTAATAAACTGGATCATGATTCTCTTTTATCGTTCTATAAACAAATTTCTGTCCCATCACCAGAAATTCCTCTCAACTGGTCATCCATCGACTGCTGCAAATGGGAAGGTGTTACTTGCAATCCCGAGTCTCGGGTCACCCATTTATCGATATCGGGTAGGCATCTTTCTGGAACCATTACTCCCTTTCTTGGGAATCTTACGTTTCTATCTCACCTTAATTTGTCCCACAATCGGTTATCTGGCCCTTTTCCTTTCGCACTTTTTCAATCTTTGAATCATTTGGAATCACTTGATTTGAGTTATAATCTTCTGTCTGGGACACCGAACTACAGCTTGCCTGTTTCAACTCAAACAATAGATCTATCGAGTAATCAGTTTAATGGGTCGATCGAGTCTCCGTTTTTCCGCGGTGCGCCTCGTTTGATTAGTTTCAATGTTAGTAACAACAGTTTTACCGGTCCACTTCCGTCCTCTATTTGCATCACATCCAGTTTTGTGAAGATGTTGGATTTCTCCATGAACAAATTCAGTGGCAATGTATCACAAGGAATTGGAAGATGTTCTAAGCTGGAAGTTTTTAGGGCTGGTCTTAATTCTCTCTCTGGATGGCTTCCATATGATCTTTACAGTGTGAAAACACTCATAGAAATCTTTTTAGGTAACAACCAGTTTACAGGACCTATCAACAATAGCATTGCTCTTCTCTCAAATCTTAGCATTATAGATCTCCATGAGAATCAATTGATTGGTAAGGTTCCTAAAGATATTGGGTTGCTGTCAAATTTGAACCAACTGATTCTTCACACCAACAGCCTGAATGGTTCTGTGCCTCCATCATTGATGAATTGCACCAGCCTGAAAACGCTGCTTTTACGAAATAATCATTTAGGAGGAGAAATTGCGAGTCTTGATTTTTCCCCACTTAAGAAACTGGAAGCAATTGATTTTGGGAACAATAGCTTTGAAGGAAACATTCCAGTTAGCCTGTGCTTGTGTAGATCCCTGACTGCAGTTCGATTAGCATATAACCAGTTGACGGGCGAAATCCCAGCTTGCATGGCTGGCCTAAAATCTTTATCCCATCTCTCACTTTCCGACAATTTCCTGTCTAACGTTGTTGGAGCTTTTAGGATTCTTATACGCTGCGATAATCTTTCAGTTCTCTTCCTGTCAAGGTGCTTCAAAGATGAACCGGTGCCAAACGATGAACATTTACTACATCTAAATGGGTTCCAAAATCTACAAATTCTCACTCTGGGTGGATGCAAACTCAAAGGTGAAGTTCCTTCTTGGATTGGAAAATTAAAGAAACTCAAAGTGCTGAATCTGTCGTACAATCACATTACGGGCACAATTCCAAAATGGCTGGGGAGTATGCCTAGCCTTTTTGTACTAAACATCACTCGAAATCACCTCACAGGAGAACTTCCTCGCGAAATTGGCAACCTAAAAGCTTTAGTTTCAGACGATACAGACCCAAACTTGAGTAATTTAGCATTGCCTTTCTTATTCGACAGTCTCCAGTACAATCGACTATTCAACTTGCCAAGGGGAATCAAAGTTGGGAATAACAGTCTGAGTGGGAATCTTCCGGCAGAATTAGGAAACTTGAGACTTCTTAGAGAACTGGATCTCAACGATAACAACTTCAATGGAAGCATTCCAAATGAATTATCCAATCTTGTCAATTTAGAGAAATTGGACATGTCGGGGAACCATCTCACCGGCGAGATCCCCGAATCTCTGAAAAAACTCCATTTCTTGTCTTCTTTCACTGTGGCAAACAATGATTTAGAAGGAGAGATTCCGAACGGTGGTCAATTTGATACATTCACAAACACTTCATTTGAGGGGAATCCGAAACTTTGTGGATCTGTACTGCAAAAAAATTGCCCTCCCGCAAGCGCCGGAGGTCAAGATGAAATGTTGCCACCGGCACCGGAGGAGGAAGAGTCAGCAACTTCGTTGTACACTATTCCCTTTGGTTTGGGATATTCTGTAGGATTTTTTGTTGTCAGCATCAGTTTACTCTTTAGAAGTTCATTGAAGTGCTTTAATTGATATTCAGCTGATCTTTGTAATGAATTAGGACAAGTATATTTTAGTTAAAGACCTACCGGCTATGTACATTATTTGTATCATTGCATGTAACCAGTAATGATACCAGCCTAGTACGTTATCATGTTTATTTAGTATTTAGTTAAAAAAAAACACAAAACAAAACGGATACGCTATTCCTTGAATATAGACATATCTCATAGTGGCATGATAGGAATAGTGTAGAGAAGATATAACATATTTGGTAGGGATTATAATTAGATTATTAGCAGATTTTAATAAAAATTGATGAAATATATGATTGAAAAGTTATAATGTCATATAAAATTCGTGGTTAAAATTAATTATAAACTTTTACTGTGATAAAAGTTTGAGTTTTAGTTCCCACCAAACAAGGGTATGAAATTGTTTTTGTGTGTGAATTATTTATTAAAAACGGTTGACGATGTACTATATACGTATAAATCGTAAATATTTGCTAGAAATGCTCCATACGGTCATTTTTTTTATTATTATTTTTTTTTACAAAAACTCAATTATTTACATGGAAAATTGTAAGTTTTATTGAGCCACCTAATTTAAATAAGGCCATATATCGTTTAAATCTTATTTTGAAAAGTGCACGTTTTTGTAAGTTCTATTAGATAGATTTTTGAGATTATATATTTTTGAGTATCATGAAACGTGTGTTTAAATAAGATATAAAATGTGGATTCAATTAAATACTTTAAAAATGAAGCTTATAATCTTTAAAAAAGCTTTTATCAAACAAGGGCTGAGAGAGTTGTTGGATAATTATCAAATTCTAGAGGCATGGTGTCTCAATGGCTATCCCAGTTACCGAGTATAATCTATAATATATAAAGGTTATATTACCATCACAAAATCTAATTACTACACCACATTATAATCACCCCATAATTAAAATATAATTTTAATAAATACACCACAACAAATTTACAATTATACCCTTAATACAACAAAAAGTAAAATAAAAAAAATAATTAACTCCCAATATAATAAAAACTAGAAATGAAAAAAATAAATTTGTGGTGTACACATCCTTCCAGTATTGGTCAAAAAACAATCTTAATAGTCCCGACGAAGGAGACTACTCTCGGCGAAGGAGAAAGCTTTGAATAGAGGCGTATCCAACGGTGGATTGCCGCTTCTTGACCTCTGTTTGCGACTTTTGTTTGAAATTTGGTAATTGCTACAACTTTTCAAAATTGGAACATTAGTTCCTCTGCGTTCCCTTCGAGCACTACAAAAAGACGATCCGCACAACCATCGCATCGTTGAGAAAGAGGTATCCGCCATCATCTCCGACGTATCTATGGCCGCTGATTCTGATCTTTCCTACGATAACACCGTTCTCCAATTAAATTCTCTTGTATCCAGATTACAGGGCCCCCAAATAGAGGTATGGTACAATCTATTTATGAGTATGTACAATCCTCACGTTGCTCTTTGTTTTTCATAATCTTGTTGGATTTTTGGTTTTATTTTTGTGGACAAGAAAAGAATAGTAAAGTCAAATCATGTACAACTTTATACTTAATATCACAATAACCACCCAATTTGATTTTGTTTCGTCAAGACCATCCAACTATATACTTAGCGTCATCATGACTATCCAATTGAATTTTATTTCACCATAGCCACACAACTTCTTTTCACTAATTTAAAAGGGAGTAAAATGGTAATTTTGCATTATATATATATAATAAATTTGAAAAATAAAAATAAAGTTTTTTTAATTTTAAAAATGTTTTTTTTAAAAAAGTTATTTTATTTTTTTAAGTAACGTTTTTCAAAATAAGTTTTTATTTTATTTTTTTTAAAAAATTATTATATTTTTTTATTCTATTTTAAATAAGTTTTTATTTTATTTTATTTTTTTAAGTAACGTTTTTTAAATAAGTTTTTATTTTATTTTATTTTATTTTATTTCTTAAGTATAATTTCTTAAATAAGTTCTTATTTTATTTTCTGAAATTTTTTATTTTATTTTTTTAAAATTTATTTTATACATATAATGCAAAATTTTCGTTTTACCTTTTTAAAATTAATGAAAAATGTGAAAAACGAAGTTGGATGACCATGGTGAAACATTATATCAAATTGGGTAGTCTAACGACACTAGGTATAAAGTTTGATGGTCATAATGAAACAAAATCAAATTAGATGATAAGTTTAAAGTTGGGTGAATATTGGTGGATTTAACCCTCTCCAAATCTCATCCCCCGCCACCACCAACCCCACCTAATACACCGCCACTTACTGCATCCAAACTCTTAACATGCTAATCACGAATTCCCTTCTCTATCAAAATTTCTTCAATTCAAAATGAAATACCTTAAGAAATCCAACAAAAGTTCACTTCGCCAGATCACAATGGATGCAAACAAGGTGTGGATTTGCTCGAGTTTAATAAGCATGTGCATTTGCTAGATTTATCGATGGAAAGAAGTCAATAGTTTACTCAATTAACATTAATCAAAACTCTTGGCGCTGGTCCACGAGTTGATAGGTCGGCTCCGTATTAAGATAATTTTTATTGGTGTATGAGGAATTCCCTTCTCCATCACGTGTACTTTTCGTTGTATTCAAATTACTCGGCTCAACTCTGTCCCCGTGGATACATACATGTACATGTAACACGAGTTGGGCAGTATGAACTATAAAGCCGTGATTAGTTCTACAAAATCAGTCTTGTCCAGTAATAAAGGCATAATTAATTCTACAAATCTAACGGTGGACGAACCATACTTACACGGTAGAATACTTTGGTGCACGAACAGGCCAGACAACTTTCTCTCCTTAATTCGTTCAATGTCGGTGCTTAACTTCTTATTTCTTCTCCTTTCTTGTGTACAAGTACTTTCGTGTAACGAACTTGATCGCGATTCTCTTTCGTCATTCTATGAACACATTTCATCCCCTCCACCAGCCACTCCTCTCAACTGGTCATCCACCAACTGCTGTAAATGGGAAGGTATCACCTGCAATAGCAAGTCTCGGGTCAGCCATTTGTCTTTATCGGGTAAGGGACTTTCTGGGGCTATCACTCCATTTCTTGGGAACCTTACATTCCTTTCTTACCTTAATCTGTCACATAACCAATTTTCTGGTCCTCTCCCTTTTGCACTTTTTCATACCTTGAGTAATTTGGAAGCACTTGATTTGAGTTATAATCTTCTGTATACTTCACAAAACCACGGCTTGCCTGTTTCAATCCATACCGTAGATCTATCAAGCAATCGGTTTAATGGGTCGATTGATTCTTCGTTTTTCCATGGTGCATCGAGTTTGATTAGTTTCAATGTCAGCAACAACAGTTTTAGTGGTCCACTCCCGTTCTTTATTTGCATCACCTCCAGTTTTGTGAAGATACTGGATTTCTCCATGAACAAATTCAGTGGCAATATATCACAAGGCATTGGAAGATGTTCTAAGCTGGAAGTTTTCAGGGCAGGTCTGAACTCTCTTTCAGGATGGATTCTATATGATATTTACAGTGTGAAAACACTCAGTGAAATCTCTTTACCTAAAAACTACTTCTCAGGACCTGTCAGCAATAGCATTGTTCTACTCTCAAATCTTAGCATTATAGATCTCCATGAGAATGAATTGACAGGTGAGGTTCCTACAGATATTGGGTTGCTGTCAAATTTGAAACAACTTATACTTCACACCAACAGCCTAAATGGTTCTGTGCCTCCATCATTGATGAATTGCACCAGCCTGAAAACGCTGCTTCTGCGAAATAATCGTCTAGGAGGAAAATTTTCAAGTCTTGATTTCTCCAAGCTCAAGGAATTGGAAACAATTGATTTTGGGAACAATAGCTTTGTGGGTAATATTCCAGTTAGCCTATGCTTTTGCAAATCCCTGACTGCAGTCCGACTTGCATATAATCATTTGGAGGGTGAAATTCCATCTTGCGTGGCTGTGCTAAAATCTTTATCCCATCTCTCACTTGCCTACAATAATCTTTCTGATGTTGTCGAAGCTTTAAAGATTTTGGCGAACTGTCACAATCTTTCAGTTCTATTCCTGACAAATTGTTTCAGAGATGAACCGGTGCGCGATAATTACAGCTTATTGCATTTAACTGGGTTTCAAAGTCTACAAATTCCGAGTCTGAGTGGATGCCAACTCAAATGTGAAGTGCCTAGTTGGATTGGAAAATTAAAGAAACTTAGTGTTGAACCTGTCATACAATCAAATGACGGGCACGATTCCAAAATGGTTGGGGAGTATGCCGCGCCTGTTCGCCCTAAACCTCACCGGAAACCACCTTTCGGGCGAGCTCCCTCCCGAAATTGGCAGCCTAAAATCTCTTATTGCAGCCAATGCAGACTCAAACTTGTATTATTTGGCTTTGCCTTTCTTATACGGCAGGCTCGAGTACGATCGACTATTCTGCTTGCCACGGGGAATCAAAGTAGGGAATAACATTTTAAGTGGGAATATTCCGGTCGAGTTAGGCCAACTTACACGTCTTCGTGTGCTGGATCTCAGCGATAACAAATTCAGTGGATGCATTCCAAGTGAATTGTCCAATCTAGTCAATTTAGAGAAATTGGACCTGTCAGAGAACAATCTCTCATGCGAGATCCCAGAATCACTAACAAGACTCAATTTCCTGTCTTCCCTCAGCGTTAAAAACAACGATTTACAAGGAGAAATTCCAAAAGGTGGTCAGTTTGATACATTTCCAGACACTTCATTTGAAGGGAATCCTAAACTACTAAGACAAAGTTTTGCCTGTAGTCGAGTTGATATATTGCCGCCGGTACCTGCTGCGAAAGAGCCTGAAACTTTGTGGTACTCTCTGCCATTCTGGTTGGGATATTCAGTAGGATTTTTTTTGTCAGTGTCAGTTTTTTGTTCAATAGTTCATGAAAATTTGTTATATGCTAATTAATTCTTCTGCTTTCTAAAAATAGTGTATTTGTAATATTGAGAAGGATAATTAGCATAAAATGTCTTTACTTTTTAATGTTATTGTAGAAAAAGTCTCTAAGCTCCTGTTTGTTTGGCATTTTAAGTAAAATTGTGACAGTTGGTGAAGGGTTCAGCCGTCATTTTTGACCAACCTCTCTCAATTGGGACCAACAAATTTGAAAAAAAAAGGTCCAAAAAATCATTTTTATGTGAAAATAATGTCAAACAAATATGGGCTAATATTTATTTTTTTGACATTTTCACCCTTATTTCCACATTTCATTGCCGAAATCAAATTTTCATCTATTATTTCAATTAAAAACTCTGAAATGACGAATATATCCTTTTATTTAAATAAAACAAAAAGAAAAGAATAAAAAATAAAGAACTAATTAAAATCATAATCTCAAAATTTCAAAAGATTACAAATGAGCCACAAATGTATAATTAAAAACCCAACCTAAAAAACACCAAAAACTCTGGCCAACCACCACCCAAACCGCTAAAACTCCATACCATTGGATATCCCTCACTCCCCTCTACACATACCGCCTAGCCACCAGCCGTAATGTCCCAAGATTTGGCCGAAATCGATGGCCAAAATCAACAATTTGTCAACACAAAAATCAACTACATCATCTTCTCCGGCGAGAACTATGCCCTTTCCATCAAACCAGTCGACTATACTCACCAGGGCACACCTATTCATGGTCTTATAACATCAACAAATCCACACAATCAAAATTTATAGCCTCATTTTTCGAATCAAGTGAAAACTCATCACTATTTATGTTGTCGATGGTGGGACCCATGATCGCGGATCACCCATTCTGGCATCATCTGATCACAACACATCAATTTCATATATGGGTCTTCAACAATTCGGTCTCCATATAACAAATCGAACATGGATAGGAAGTGCGTGCGATGAACATTTTGGCCATCGATTCCAACCAAATCTTGGGACATTACGGTTGGTGGCTGGGTGGTATGTGTAGAGAAGAGTGGTGGCTATCCGGTATAGAGTTCTGGTGGTTTAAGTGGTGGTTGGTTGGAGTATTTGGGATTCAAAGGTGGTGGTTGCTCGAAGTTTTTGGTGTTTTTTTTAGTATTTTTTATTATACATTTGGGACTCGTTTGTACTTTTTTGAAATTTTGGGACTATGATTTTAATTAGTTCTTTATCTTTTATCTTTTTGTTTATTTAAATAAAATGGCTTATTCGTCATTTCACAGCTTTTAATTGAAAAAAATAGATGAAAATGATGATTTCCGCAATTAAAGATCGAAATAAGGGTGAAAATGCCAAAAAATGAAAGGTATGAATGTTTTCCACAATAACATTAAAAGGTTGAGACTTTTTGTGTTAATTACCCTATTGAGAACTAGTACAAGACAACATGATCATGATAATTGAGGACTGCTTAAAGAAAGTTTTGAAGTTTAAGATACACACTTGACGTGAATTGTATATTAAAAAAAATAAGTGACGAATGTCTTAACTTATCTAGTCTGAAATAATATGGCAACAACCTTTGTACTTCCTTAGCAGAGCAAGGCGATCGATACTATTTTGGTGAACAAATGAACCCCTTCAAAAAGAGGTTGTGGCTTTCTTCCCCATTGCACTTCCGATGTGAGAATTAGTAGAGAAATTTCGAATATAATGACTTAAAAAAAGAGAGGAAGCTAGAAGAATGTATTGTGTAAAAAGAAGATCTTGTTATCTGACACGCCTTGAGAGTATTTATAGGCATGGATTTTGCCACGTGTACATAAAAATTCACATAGGGATTGCATAATTCCACTCCACCATTTACCAGTTTAAAGCACAGTCAACTTTTCTATCCAATCTTTTTCCTGCACGTCATTTTCTGTAATCCTTTATGTACCATTTTCATATACAAGTAGCATAATCCTTGTAGGCATTCAGCATCATGTAACCACTAGGAAGTTTTTGTCCACGTGTCCAGTAGAAATCGTTCACTCACTAAACGGTTTTTACGTACATACTTAATGGTTGACCTCCATCAACTTAACTGTTGAAAATGATCCGTGACAACTGTGAAACAATTTTCAATCAATTAAAACGATGTTCAGACAGTTGAAAGTTATAATGATCGATCTGTCATAGTGCTAATCAACTAGCATATCTGTAGATGGACTATGTTACGTTAATAATGCGCATAATCTCTGATACCAATTGTTGAGAATTCAAGGATCACGTATTGCTTGATACCACTTGATATGAAACCAACCACTGGATTTAGATGTTAAAATTATATGTCACAATATGAAGTTTTTTATCACGAGCAAAAAAATAAAAGGAGACAAGAAATATGACAGATGAATTAAGAGATTTTATTGTACAACAAATAATGAAAATGGAAAAATATTACAATGATCCTAAAAGCTAGTAATCACGTTTCTCACCATATTCTCACACCAAATTGTAGAGAAGAGATAAGTATATATAGGCAACTGTGTAGAGCGTCTTCCAAACCCTAATAGATGAGTTGTAGTTGAAGCAGAATGCCTAAAAACGTGTTAAAATGAGAAAATGGCCTGAGCAGAATGACCATATCGCTCGAGCGATAAGCTAGCTACAGGCTAGCGCTAAGTCCATCACTCGAGCACCGGGCGATCGCGAGCGACTAAGTCTCAAGAGAAAACAAACCTACAGGTGTTGCTAGAGCGGCCAGCTAACTGTAGGCTAGCGAAAATGCGACGACTTTTTTTGCCGGTACACAATTTCAACATCTTCAAGTTCAATACAAATTACAACTCCCAATACGGCTTCCAAATAGAATTTCAACTTGAATAAGACTCCAATAGCATTCCAAACTAAATTCATCTTAATATGTATCTTTTCAATTACTTCAACAAGAAATTCGGGTCACACTCAAATTCTAACAATCTCAACCTTGACAAAAATTCCAATTCAACGAACAAAACTTCAAAATTTTCCCCACCTAGAAAAGAAAATACGTCTGCGAGAAATGAATTGACTCTTCAACAATAATCAAAACGGATTTCTTCAACTAAACACAAAATATTCCACCTCTTCTAATGAATCCAAGCATTACTCTACAAAATTACGTCAAATTCTCAAAAAATCATAATGATTTTAAAATTCACCAAACTAGGCTGTAACACACACCCAAAGCAGAATCAAACCCAAATGCCTTTAAAGAAAACCGCTTGCTAGATTGTACACCTTCGACTACGCTGAATGCATGCTCAACAAAATCATCATCCACATACCTTTTTCCACTGAATCCGTCCCTAGCAATTGAATACAATGGTACCCAAGGTGATGGTGGTAAAGTGGCATTATCCATACCTCCTGAACTCAAATTAGTAGTATTTTTCAAATCCGACCCTTTAAGAGCTCCTAAAGGTATTGTACCAAACAGAATATCCACCACGGTAATGAACTATGCTGATTGACTCTTAAAGATTCTGCACGACACTACAAGATGTATAAGTGTGACATTTTCTATCCCTCCAATACAACATGGGCACCCTTACAAACCTTCAAAGATTCACTTCCACCAAAGAACCCATAACCCTTTAAATCAAGGATAGACAATGAGATGAAATTCTTTTTCAAACCTGGAACATGTTGAACCTGTTTAAGTGTTCTAATTATCCCATCCAATAGTTCCAATCTGACAGTACTAATTTCAACAACCCAATAAGGTGTGTTGTTTCTCATAACCACGACACATTTGAAAACTAAACGATTTCATATGTAGTAAATAAGTCCTTATTAGGACACATATGAAACACGCACGCTGAATCCAGAATCCAGTTCTCCACTGGTTTAGACTCGATGTCAGAAATAGACAAGAGATTTCCCTCACTTACAATGTTATCTGCGAGGTCTACTTCACATGAAGTCTCTGATTGCTTCCCATATCAATTTGCAGCCAACCTTTCTTTATTCTGCAATTTGTAATGATCCTTCTTAATGTGCCCCCTCTTCTTGCAGAAGTTACAAATCTTGTTACTAAACTTAGACTTCGATATGCTCTTTCCAGAACCACCATGAGCAATAAGGTATTTTCCTTCTCTGGCCTCAGACACCAGATAATTCATCTTCTCTTTTGAAAATACAGCATCATGCACCTCCTCTATGGTGAAAGTATCACGACTATAGAAGATCGTGTCTCTAAATGAAGAAAATGAAGCGTGCAACAAACACTATAGGATCAAGGCCAAATCTTCATCATCATAGTTTACTACCAAAGTTTCCAAATCAGCGACGACCTCTCTAAATACAGCCAGGTGATCTTCCAATGATCCCCTTTCTGCTATTCGATGAGAGTATAAACACTGCTTAAGATGTAATTTGCTTGTTAGACTTTTAGTCATGCACAATTGCTTCAACTTCAATCATAAAACAACTGCTGAACCTCCTTTCAAAACGTCATAAAGAATAGTATTCGATAGATGAAGATGAATGTGAGAAACTGCCTTCTTATCTTTCTACAATTTCTCCTCCGCGATCAAAGTTGTGGGTATCTTGTCAATTCCCAACAATGCAACATCCAAATCCTATTGTGCCAGTACTGTATGCATCTTAATCTAGTCCAAATGCGGAATGTCATAATTCATGGAAGCAATCACGAACAAAAATCTTGAATCAAACCATGTGCTCTTGCCTAAGTACTGAACCTATGCTCTGATACCACATGTTGTGTTAGTAATGCCCAGAATCTCTGATACCAATTATTGAGAATTCAAGGATCACGTATTGCTCGATACCGCTTAATATGAAGCCAACCACCGGATTGAGATGTTAAAGTTATATGGTACAATAATAAAGTATTTGATCAAAAGCAAACGTATAAAAAAAGATAAGAAATATGACAGAGGAATTATGAGATTTTATTGCAACACAAATAATGAAAATGAAAAAATATTACAATGATCATAAAAGTTAGTAATCACTTTTCTCACATCAAATTGTAAAAAAGTGCCAAGTATCCATAGGCAACTGTGTATGGAGATGTCCAAACCCTAATAAATAAGTTGTAGTTGAAGTAGAATGCAAAAAAAGTGTTAAAATGCGAAAAGGGCCTGAGTCGGATAACCCTGTCACTCGAGCGTCAGGCGGGCGACAGGTGAGCGACTAACTCTCGGAAGAAAACCTGCAGGTGTTGCTTAAGTGGCCAGCTAACGGCATGCTAGCGAAAATGTGGCGACTTTTCTTTTCGGTCCATAATTTCAAAATCTTCAAGTTAAATATAAATTTCAACTCCAGATGGGGCTTCCAAATAGAATTTCAACTTGAATAAGACTCCAATAGCATTCCAAACTGAATTCTTCTTGACATGCACTTCAATTAAAATTCTTTAATTACTTCAATAATGAATTTGGGTCACACCCAAATTCTAACAGACTAGCATAGCAGAAGTCATCTAGCATAGCAGAAGTCGAAGTTCTAAAAGGCAGGCCTAGGCTTGACGCAAGGCGAAAAGGCCAAGCCAAGTGGTCAACAGCAATCGTTACTGATAATGCGCACGTAGTATCTTTTTTCTTTTCTTTTTTTTAATAAATTTTTTGCAGTTCTTATAAGTTAAAACTTAAAGGCTAATTTCTTCACTTCGTTTGCCCTAAATTCAAAACAATCGCTTGAAGCTTTGAACAAAGGAGCGTGATGGGGTGTAAAATGATATCTTACAAACTTCGAGAGGTACTAAAAATGCTCGAAATGAAATGTGGGAGCTCGATGAGGAGGATTTTTGTATTAGACGATACGAAGAACGAATTAGATAAAAAGGAAGATATTGAATTGGAGTCTGATAAAGAGTTAGATAAGATTTATGTTACTATACTATTTATTTACTATTTCGTATTTATATTTGGAACTAATTTTTTGGATGGAAGCTTTTGAAAAAATATATAAACTTCCTGTAAATCTGTTTTAAATGTTTGGTAGATATTATTTTTAATTATTAAATTGCCTTTTACATCACTACGCATTACGACTTTGAGAACATTGACAAAAGTTACCTAGCATAGCACAAGTTGCCAAGCAGACCATCACATTCCACTATTTATGTCATATAGCAACACCTAAGATACTACAATACAATATTTGCTATAGAGAACATGTTTCACTGGCAAAGTGGATGGTCTAGTTTGACTAACTCTTCTCTATCTCGTCTTTTTTATCAAACAAAAAAATTGACTTCTTAATGTTAAATGTATGATAAAATTGAAAAGTTGAAGTTGCCAAAGAAGAGATGTTCGGGTTGGAGTTACAATTTTCTCAATAGATTTAAGGACTAAAGGTGAAATTTTTCCTAAGATTTAAGAGTGCGATATGGCAGGCTATGGAGGCAAACTCTGTTATCAGCGTTCAGCTCACAATCCTGCTCCTCCTCGCGCAACTACTATGACTCCTCATCTCATCTCCTTTAATTCTCACTTTACATATACATATTCAAAAACCCGTCTCAATTTCATCTCCAATTCTCTCAAAATTTCGTCTTCTTCCTCCTTTTTCTACACTTGCGTCCGTAAAGCTCCTCGCCTCCACTTGTCCTTCCCTAAGAGTTCTCTTCTACGCCCCTGGGCTTTAACTACCAACGAAGCTGTTGAAAATTCTAATCCTAAAGAAATGATGCCCAAAATCGACAAAAGTGGGAGATTTTGCAGTCCCAGAGCCGCCCGAGAACTCGCTCTGTACGCTTTCTTTCTTACTCTTTGCTCTACATCTCTACATGCATTCTGCATTGTACTGAAAATTTCACGCACTCACATGTCACCATTTTAAGGAATTGTGTTTTTTTATTGAAAAGTTTTGGGAGTGATTATGTCGTAGGATGATTCTATATGCTGCGTGTTTAGAAGGGTCCGATCCAGTTCGCCTTTTTGAGAAAAGATTGAATTTTAGAAGAGGTAATGGCGTTGTACACCATTTAGGAAAAAAGTACACTCGTGTGCAATGTATGCTTTCTTTATTTTTTTTGTTTCCAAGTAATTTGATTGAAAGTAAGCGTCCATAACTTTGTTATTTAGTTCAGAATCTGGATATGAATTTGATAAGACTTCATTAATGGAATACAATCACATGAGCTTTGGAGGACCACCCATGACAACAGAGACAACTGAAGAAAGAAAATGAGCTTCTCAGCAATGACGAAAAGGAAACTGAAATTGGTACATTTCCATTAGAATCTCCAAGTCAGAAGAAATTTCGTGCATACCTCAAATATGACCTTTATATGTTTATTCTACATGCATATTGTCAATCTAATCGGGTAGTTCCATTCAGTTGTGGTCATGCAGGTCAAATTTTCCTTCTATTTAAAGATGTAACACTGTTTATTTTTGTTTGGCCTCTCTGTTTCCTAAAAGAGCAACTTAACAAGCTTTTATTTCCTTATTATTCATACGGTCTATTGTTCATTTATGATATTAATATTGATATCTTGAACGCTCTAATGGAAACTCTTCAAAGTTTTTGACAATCATAAAACATTGCCATCTGACTATACATTAATATGCAACCAATCAAGAAATTCACTTAGCATGTTATGACGTCTCTTTCCCTATTTGATAGACGCCTCACAGTGGCATAATGAGGTCTAGAGAAGATATAGAGTTGCTTCTATTTGTAAATTATATATTACAAAACTATTGATGATATAGTTCGCATGTCTAAAACATAATATTTTGCTAGAAATGCTGATTAGGGAGTGAGTTTTGCAGAAAGCTCGGTTATTTCTGGTGCAATAGTTGTGAGTTTAGGTGTATGCTTTGTAAATGAGTTACTGGATGGTTATCAAATTCTAGAGGCATGGTGTCTTCGAATCTCACTTGAACTCGGTTACATAATTGAGTATTACTCCATTCAAAAGTGTTTGAAAAGCTTTCTCTCTTGCAATAGTTTTCTCTGTGACCTTGAAAGCTATAAACGCATCATATTATTATGTATTGCCATTAACACTCCTAATCCAAACTGACTTGCTCGTGGAATTTAGTCTTTTAACTGAAAAAACCTACTTAATATAAGAAAACCTCAGTTTCAAATTAAACAAAACCAGATCCTCATCTATTGGCCACTGTGAACCGATTTTAAAAGCCGAGCGTATAAGATTGTGAAAATCTTAATTGGCTGAGATAGAAATATAGTTACTATGAATGATACAAAATCACGTGGGGTACACTACTTTTATATTTGTCATACCCACCCCCCCCCCCCCCCCCCCTTTTTTTTCATAATTTCCCATCTCTGAGGCATTATTG
>CAIGRP010063091.1:0-15122 GCA_903798385.1 Fraxinus cuspidata | reverse complement strand
GATATATTTTTGATGTATCTAGATTTTTATGGAGTTGATAGCTTTATATTTTTGGATGTATATGATTATTTTGGCTTGACATTGTGATCTACAAATTTTTGACGAAATGATAAATTCAGTATTGCTAATTAAGTTTTGATGTTTTAGTAGTATTAATGTTTCGTTTTGATATGTTGGTTTGGATTGATATTACATCTCAATTTAACATATAATATGATACTGAAAAATGAAATATGAGTTATTAACTGTTTGAATCAATTTTACATTTAGTACTGCTTGATAAACTGCTTAAATTGGTTTTACACTTCATACTGTTTCACATGTATTTTACACTGGGTATTTGAATTGTCTATTTCAAGAAATAGGTTTTAATATATGTAAAGTAGATTTCGATTAATAGTTTTGTGTCAGTCTTTGAGTNATTAACTGTTTGAATCAATTTTACATTTAGTACTGCTTGATAAACTGCTTAAATTGGTTTTACACTTCATACTGTTTCACATGTATTTTACACTGGGTATTTGAATTGTCTATTTCAAGAAATAGGTTTTAATATATGTAAAGTAGATTTCGATTAATAGTTTTGTGTCAGTCTTTGAGTCTGTACTTTTATCTTATTATTGCTTTGACTTTAAATTGTAGTTTTGTCACAGAATGCCAAAGTGGGAGTTTGTTTGGTATTTAATTTAATTGGCTATTCTGTGAACAAAACAGATTAGAGTTGTTATGTTGTAAAAAATCAAGAAGTAGTGTGCAATTAGTATAAGTTGTGATATTTTAGGTATAGGGTTCGAGAATGGAAAAGAAGGAAAAACGGCAACACAATTTCGCTAGACTGTCGCCAAGGCTTGGCTCGAGCGTGAAAAACGAAAACTTAATCCCTCGAGTGTCGCCTCACCTTCGCTTGAGCTACAACCTGTCGTTCGACTGTCACTAACCCTTCACTCGAGTGACAGTGCTATCCAGAATTTTTTAATTCATTTTTTAAAGGCTTTTTGTCTGGCTCATTCATTCCCTAACCTACATATAAATACTTGAACACCACAGAATGTAACTTCCAAGGTTGATCATTCAGCAAACACTTAGCCTTTCATATTTTTTTCATCCTCTTGAGATTTTAACCTTCATTATTCATTGTGAATTGTTCTTGGCGGTGAGAAAAACATCACATCCAAAATCTAAATACCAAACTACTGTTTCCTCCATTATCTGTTAGAATTCTGAAGATTAAGAGAACGTGATTGAAGTTCCGTCGTTGAAGAATGCGGTGTTCTTCGTGAATCCACATGAGATAGACTATTTTACCAAGCTAGGAGTTGTTGCAGAAGAGCGCAATTCGGGAGAGCTTTGAAATCTTCTGTTGAGAGTTGGTGTAGGAGCACAAAATCTATGAGAGCTGTAGGAATTGTAGTCAGGAGATCAGATAGTAAGTGTCGTCGTCTAGTCTGGTAGACTGTAAGTTATAAATCGTTATAGTGGATTGTTGACTGGCAAAGTGCCCGAAGTTTTTACCCAGTTGGTGTTTCTCCGTGATCATACAGTGTGTTTTTTATTACTTTATTTACTGATTTTATATTCTGTGGTATTCAAATATAGGATAATTGAACTGATTGCATAATCATCTAGAAGTAATTAATTGGTGACTTGTTGCCGGTTAATTATAATTTGTTAATTCTGCATTTACACTTATTCACCCCCCTCTAGGTGTAGTTTGTGTTGAACTACGTATTTTCACATGATATCTGTATATTCATACATGCACTTCCATTCATTGTATTTTAGAAGTTTTCTTTTACTATTTTCTTTTATTATTAAAAAAGTTTGAAAAAGAAAAAGGGTTTTGACAATTTTTATGTTTGGGCATGTTAATTTGTAAACAAGTACTAGCAAAGTTCATGAACGGTAAATAAAATTTTCATTAACTATGTTTAGAACTTATTTGGAGTACTCTGTATAGGTTATTGTATGTGTCATCTGCACTACATACATTAAATTCTTGTGAGTGAGTTTTGATTGCACGTATAAGACTTGAGATAGTGGTCATTTGTGTGGTGGGTTGACTTTGAATATGAAATGACCTTTAACTAGTTGACCTAGCTGCTTGTATATATCTCATAAAAAAAGAGTATTGAACTTCAAAATAATTGAATTATTCTATTCGAAAATGTGAGATATATCTTCTACTTGTCTTCATAACCTTCTTGACTTGAGTAATTAAGCCTCTGGAGTATCTTAAAACCTGATGCCCTATTGTTTCTTATTTTATTCTTTTTTTTAAGGAAAAAATATTCTTTTTTACTAGCTAAGTATAATCATTATTTAATGCTAAGTATAGGAGTAGATCGTGACCCTTTCATCTTCCTCCTGCAGCCTAATAAGTCGACCCAGATTTTTGTGCAGGGAATGAAAATAGAAGAATTCAATTATGTAAAAGGGGAAGTTCAAAGTGGAATTTTGGCTTCTTGTTGTTAGACATTCAATAATTAGCTTTCTTGTAAACTTGCAAAATAATACTCTCTACATCCCTCATATTTCTATTTTCAACAAATTAAAAAAATTAGTTAATATGATTAAAATAATAAATTTTACTCATTTTTTCTAATACACCCCTACGTCAATGCATTCAATATTCAAGGTAATTATATTATATTTATGATAACAAAATACATTAAATATGGGTATACTAGAAAATTAATATATTAATTACACTCTTGAATAAGAAATATGACTATAATTTGGAACAAACGAAAAAGGAAAACGTGTCTGTTTTTATGGACGAAGGGAGTATTGGACAAAATATGAAAAAACCCAACTACCATAATATGTTCTGATTAATTGCTATTTTTGTAGTATTCAATCGGCAATGAAAAGTGCATGCATGTACATGTTAAACATTGGGACGGAGCTGGTGGACAAAAGTAATTTTTTATATTGGGCAGATACATTGAAAAAAAATAATATGTTATGCTTCACGATATTAAGGCTCCAACAATCCTACATGGCAAGCAAACCTGGGGCCCCATACCCCGTGTCAGGGCAGTTTGACCGAATCCATGAACATGCCGAGTTGATGTGAGAGACTGAACTTATTGAACCATGTCGACCCTCGTGGTAAGAACCGGGCTTGCATTGTTGGGAAACCGTTAAAAGAGCTCTGCACAAAATCTTATTGGACAACCCATGGTATGTGATTGATATGACAACCTACTGCTGTCACCGCCCTTCCCAGCTACACAGGTCAAGTCCAAAGCCGTAAGTTAGGCATTATGGATAATAAAATGGTTCTAGCATTTAATACACATGATTGATTGATGGCAAGTTTAAACTCATAATCGAGATGAGACCATGTGCCCCTCATCTAATTATTCTTAATCGCCCTTTCTACTATAAAAGTTTACTATTAGTATCATTTTCAAGTTAATGTAATTTTAAACTCATAACTTACAACTTTGCTCTTTTATTATTCTCGATATACACCCTAATATCGACCCCATTTTTACATTGAAGGATCGCGTTTAAAGCCATCCCATGCTCATACATTGATTTTCTCAACTGACTTGACAGTTGGAGTGCACGCGGCCAACTCTACCACTATTGAGGAAGCCACATATCGCTAAATGTTTGTCTAAGTGTGCAGAAATCAAGCTTACATGGAAGAAGAGGCCTTGGGATCTATTGGCCATGTTGAAGGTATAAAATTTGAGGTCAATGGATTGACGATGTCTGTGGAAAATCACACCATAACTACGAATTCCCTTGTGGTGGAAGCCATTAGAAGAATTGTTCAAAAGAAAGGCCTTGGAGAAAGGCTCTAGTTCTTGAAAAAAGAACGAGTGAAGATACATTAAGAGAGACGCCATTGAAAGCATTGCCTAGTATACCATTTATTATCACGTCATGTGTTCAATCCATTACAACTCACATGCCGGAATCAATAGGAAGAGGCTTCAAATGAAGAAGTTATTCAGACAAATGTTAATGTTCTTCGAGTCCACCATCACTATTAAAAAGGTGGTGGCACAACTGCGCATTTAACAAGAAAAGTAGGAGAGATTGCTAAAAATATGAAGAATATAGCCCAGCAAAATGCTTCCATACAACAATTACTTATGTAAATGCACGGGGAAGACCAGATATCAAATGTCTCATCGTGACGCATTCCAGCAAGGTGGGGGAAGAACATAACTAAAGGGCTAGCTCTCAAAGGCAAAGAAACGAGCCTATTCTTTGTAAAAGAGAGGTAGAGGTAGACACGTCAACAAACTAAACCTCTGACAAACCCATTAGCGATCTACCTTAAGTGGAGAGAAACTTCCCTCCCAGAATATACACAAGAGCATGAGCCCTAGAGGTCTACTAGTGTCCTCGACGTGATTGGTCCATCAGCGCCTAGAAGTAGGCCACAATAACTACCTCATACGTAAAGGTGACAAGACCATGAGCCCTAGGAGGCCCCTCCACCTAGGAATAGGTAGGAAAGAAAAGACGCTGTCAATTTGAAGAATCAAGCTAGAATATCACAACCACCCCAACACCAGGCTAAAGATAAGGATTTAGATGTACCATTGAGGTCTTTTAAATTAGGTGATGATGATGATGATGATGATGATGATGATGAAAGTCTCCTATTTTTACGAGAATTGATTAACGCCCATGTTTTTAGCCACTTTGTGCCACCAAAGATTCCCAAAGTGAAGAAAAAGGCAATCCAACAAGTCAACAAAAAACTACAAAAAGCACATGAGTCTAAGGACAATTTTACTGGCATTGAAGTATAAAGCCTTCCATCTCACCCTTGTAGGGATTGCTAATATATGGTATAGAAGTGTACCGGATGGAAGTATAAGGAGCTAGCAAGACCTTAAGAAGGTCTTTATAAAACCAATACTTGTTCAGCAAGGAGAGAGAGACCCCTATTCAAAAGCTACATGATATGAGGCATGAAGCAGGTGAAACTTTGAAAAGATATTTAGCCCGGTTCTTGGATGAGATGGTTTATTCTGAACAAGTTACTGACAAAGAGGCTCTCTCAGCTCTGAGGGAGAGCCTTTAACATGAATACCCATTTTGGAAGAATGTGCTAAATAAGAATCCCACTTCTTACGATGCCCTAATAGAAATGATGAAAAGCGATATTATTAATGAAAAGTTGATAAACTATCGTAATCGATATTTGTTGGGACTCTCCCTACCTTAGAGGCAAAAAAGAGGCCCCGTCTCACATTTGGTAAACTAATAGTGGACTTAGGCTGGACATAACATTGCCCTTACTTCAGGACAAGCGTTAGCAATATCACCTTAAATGCAATGCCCTCTTTAGCATACGAGGAATTTTGACCTGGTGTTCAGAAGCCACTGAACCATCCCAAAGACTGGGGGAGAAGTAGGTATAACGAACTTAGAAATAAGTCCTATTGTTCTTATCATCGAACTTACAGCTACAATACCAATGATTGCATGTCTAGACCATATCACTTAAAACAAACTGGTTCATACTCAAATAGGAGGAACACCCAATACACCCAACATTATGCCACCTTCTGGGCGCGTTTAAGAGCCTTGGATGAGACAAGGTGGCACCGTAGGGAAAAATCCCTTAGGCATAAGAGGGATGAAGATACGTACAACCCTAAAAGTCGTCAATAGCAGAGGAAGAAGCCCCTAGCGGATGCTAAAAATGACCCTATCAGGGAGATTGATATTATCATTAGAGGCCCCCATATTAGGGGAAAGTCAAGAAAATCCTCCCTTGACTAGCTATTTAGTTAACATCACTCCTTATAGAACCGACAACACCCTACCTATTACTTTTACACATGAAGATACCGCGAGTGTACACTATCCTCATTGTGACGTGGTGCCCATTGATCACGAGCTTGGTGACCAAGTACCAAGATGAGGTCGATCTTGGTGAGGGAGTAAGGGCGCTTGAGCTCATTACTTTGAAGGTATGTCATTGACTTTGAGTTAATAACTTGATTTTTTCTTAAAGTTTGATTTGACGCTACTTCGATCTTTCAAGCCTTGAGCATGGCCCTAAGGTTGACCATAAAAAGCCTGGGCTCCTCGAGCAAAATGGCCTAGCTCAAGAAAAAGAACGAGGAGAAAGTGAAACGCATTCGAGAGCTCGAGGTGGAACGCGACTTGGCTTGTGTCAAGATGAGAAAAGCTCGAGATCAGATAGGGGTGACCAAGGATGAGGTCGAGGAAGCTAATCTCAAGCTCATACACACAAAGAAAGAGTTCGAGGAATAGCTAGTAAGGATGAGACATCGCTCGGTCAATATGGTTCGGGCTCTTACCACTACGGGTTGAGGCTGGCTCATTCATTTTTGAGGTCCAACCTTCCCGAGGAGCTAAAGCCTGTTGTCGAGGAGCTCAAGTCAATCGAGCTTGAGCTGTCGGCCTCTAAGGTAGAAGAAGAAGAGGACGGGGAGGAGGCTGAGACTCCTGATCAGGGTGATCCTGCTGACGCCGTTGACCTCAATTAACCCCTTCCCCGAACTTAGCTAGTTCTTTTGTTTTTGTTTTGAAAAATTTGTAAAGTACATTGTCCGAGTTGTGCCCTCTATTATTTTGAATTTAATACAAGCTTGATGTTTTTTATGCTCATTTCTTGTATGTATATCGATCTTCGAAACAACTCGATCTCGTTCTGTTAGTTAGGATTGTTTTAGAATGCATCCTTCGTTCTAAGATTGGGCACGTAGTGCTCGACCAAGATATGGTCGCAACTAATTAGATCGAGCATTTCACTTGTCCAAGTTTTGGCCAATGAGTTCAAGTTTCAATTATCAATTAGCTTGAGCATTGTACTTGGCCACGTATTGGCCAATAAGCTCGAGTCTCAATTATTAATTACCTCGAGCGTTGCACTTGGCCATGTTTTGGCCAATAAGCTTGAGTTTCGATTATTAATTAGCTCGAGCATTGCACTTGGCCATGTTTTGGCCAATGAGTTCGAGTTTCAATTATCAATTAGCTTGAGCGTTGTAATTGGCCAATAAGCTCGAGCGTTTCGTACAATTGTACCTCGAACATGTTACTTGACCAAGTTATGGTTAATAAGTTTAAGTTTGGTCCTCCTGATGAGCTCAAATGTTTTACTTGACCATGTTTTGGTCACATTAGCTTGGATTTCGATAACTAATTAGCTCGAGTAGTGGATTGGAGATGCTTTGTACAACAATTAGCTCGAGCGTTTCACTTGACCAAGTTTTGACCAAATGAGCTCGAGTTTGTAGTGAGGTCGAGTTAGATTTTTTTTAGACCTTGCTATTTTACTTGGACAATGATTGCTACACCCGATCTCGACCTATACATAATTCTGTTGTGGGGAATATTGTATACCAAGGTCGAGGTACTAATTGCATGCGCGGATCATGACCTTACGCCAGTTTAATTTGTTAGCTGCATGCATGGAGCACGACCTTACGCTAGTTTAATTTGTTAGCTACATGCGCGGAGTACGACCTTATGCTAGTTTAATGTGTTAGCTGCATGCACGGAGCAAGACCTTATGCTAGTTTGATGTGTTAGCTACATGCAAGGAGCATGACCTTACGCTAGTTTAATGTGTTAGCTGCATGCGCGGAGCACAACCTTATGCTAGTTTAATGTGTTAGCAGCATGCACGGAGCACAACCTTACTTTAATTTAATATGTTAGTTGAATATGCGGAGCACGACCTTAAGGTAATTTAATATGTTCGAGACAAGTTCTTATTGTCGAAAAGAGTTTCAAATAATGAAAGAGTAAAAAGCACATAGGCCATTACTGGAAACTAAACTGTTTAGGGGCGTGCAAGCCCGAACTAGAACGAAAAAAAGAAAATAAAAAGAAAAGAAAAAAACTTCCTAAGCATGAAATAGAAAACCAAACAACCTAGGTACCTGGTTGCTTGACAAACTATTTGTAATAAATTTTCAAGTTCTCGGAGTTCCATGGCCTTGGGAGCGGTCTTCCCAAAGTATCCTTCAAGCTGTATGTACCACCTCTCAATTTCCGTATAACTTCAAAAGGCCCTTTCCATACCGGTCCTAGCTACCCTGGAGGATATCCGGCAGCTGCTGCTCTCCTAAGGACCAAATCACCAACTCTAAACCTTCTAGTCTTGACCTTGGTATTGAAGTGCCTTGCTGTTTTGTTTTAATAACTTGCGGCCCTCAGTGAGGCTTGTTCCCGTACTTTCTCAAGCAGTTTAAGGTGTTCAGTTGTTTGTCCTTCAATGTGTGGCTCGATCATCCTCTACATTTGGAGTCTGACTTCAATCGATATCATGGCCTCTACGCCAAAAGCTAGCATGAAAGGGATCTCACTAGTTGCTGTCTTATGAGAGGTCCTATATGTCTAAAGTATGGCCGATAGCTCTTCGGGCCAACTTCCATTAGCATCACCAATCTTCGTTCGAAGGGCTTGTAGTATGATCCTGTTAGTTACTTCCATGAGATCGTTACTCTGAGGGTTTGAGACCGAAGTCAGGCAATGGTCAAACTCGAGGTTGGTACAAAAGTTTCTGAATTGCAAATTATCAAATTGCCTCCCGTTGTCTATTATCAGCACTTTCTGTATCCCGAACCTAGACATAACGAACTTCCATACGAATGATATGAGCTTGAATTCTAATATGATTGCCAAAGGCTCAGCTTCTACCCACTTAGTGAAGTACTCTACTGCTACAGCAACAAATTTTACTTGACCTCTTACCAACGAAAAAAGGTCCAAGGATGTCTACTCCCCATTGCTCAAAAAGGGCAGCATATGGGATGGAAGTTAGTTCTTCAACGTGAGTATGTATCATATTGCCGAACCTCTGGCACTTGTCACACCTCCTTACATAGTCCGATGCATCCTTCTTCATGTTCGACCAATACTACCCATATCTTATAAGCTTGTACACAAGCGCACGTGCTCCTTGATGNTGTATCATATTGCCGAACCTCTGGCACTTGTCACACCTCCTTACATAGTCCGATGCATCCTTCTTCATGTTAGGCCAATAATATCCATATCTTATGAGCTTGTAGGCGAGTGCTCGAGTTCCTTGATGATTCCCACATATACATTCGTGAACTTCTGTTAAGGCTTGGAGGAAGTCAGAGGGTTTGAGGCATCTGAGGTAGGGTAGAGTAAAACTCTTGCGAAACAAGACTCCTCCAATAATGCAGTACCTTAATACTCTGGTCTTAATGCTTCTTGCTTCCCGGAGGTCAGATGGTAGGTTTCCACTATTCAAGTACTCCAATATTGGATCCATCATGATCAATGTCCATGATGCTCGTCTTTTGATTGATGCTAAGCTCAGTCACCATCTTGATGTGTACTGTTCTGTCCAGTCCATCTATCCCCATGAATATCAGTCTAGATAATGCTTCGGCCTTCTCGTTGTCAGCTCTAGCAATTTTAATGATTTCGTAGCTTCTAAATTGTCTTCGAAGGTCTTGGACATTCATATATTACAGGCTACTTTTCTTGTCTTTTCTCTCAAAAGTACCTTGGTTATGACCAACCACAAGTTGTGAGTCACTAAAAACTTTGATGTGCTCAAGCTCAAGGTTACATGAAAGTTTCCAGAGCTAGAATGACAGCTTCATACTCCGCCTCATTATTGGTTGCCTCAAATTCAAACCTGAGCGAGCATTAGATCTCAAGAGTCTTGTTCGGGTTAGCGATGATAACTCCGGTGCCCCATCCCGAACTATTCGATGCTCCATCTATGAAAATTTCCCAAATTTCCAAGGTCTTGCTCGGGTCCTTTCTGTGGCCCCCGAAGCCTAGAGGTTAGCTCTGCAATGAAGTCAGCCAGGGCTTGTGCCTTAATTACAGGCCGTGGCTTGAACTTTATATCAAATTCTCCAAGCTCAATCACTCATTTAAGTAGTCTTCCCGAGACGTCTGGTTTCTGAAGTATGTGTCTAAGTGGTTGATTAGTTAGTACAACAATTGGATGAGATTGAAAATATTGACCTAGCTTCCTTGTAGTTATTACCAAGGCGAGCGCAAGTTGTTCAGCTAACGTGTACCGAGTTTCTGCATCGAGGAGCACTTTAATCACATAGTAGATAGGTCGTTGGACCTTTCTAATTTCCTTCACCAACACCCCACTTACCGCAATCTCGGAAACAGTCAAGTATAATAACAATGTATCACTAGGTTCCGGCTTGGTGAGAACTGGAGGTGCTGCCAATGTTTGCTTCAGTTCTTGAAAGGCTAAATTACACTCCTTATTCCAGTCAAAGCTATGGTTACCCCTTAGGACTTTGAAAAAGAGAAAGCACTTGTCCGCTGCTCGGGACACAAACTTAGTCAAACTCGCGACCCGACCTGTTAATTTCTGAAAGACCATCCACTTGCTTGCTTTGAAAGACCATGTCATCCACGTATGCCTCAATGTTCTTCCCTATCAAATTGGCAAAGACCTCATTGAAATTTTTTTAATATGTAGCTCCTGCATTCTTTAAACCAAATGGCATGATCCTGTAACAGTAAATGGCTGAAATGGCTATAAATGAGGTCTTCTCCCAATCTTCTTCTGACATGAGAATCTGATGATACCCAAAGAAAGCATCCAGGAAACTATATAACTTATGACCTGATGTGTTGTCCACAAGATTATCGATTCAAGGTAGGGGATAGCTGTCCTTAGGGCAGGCTTTGTTCAGATCTGTGAAGTCACTTTTCATTAGCTTTCTTGACAAGAACAACATTGGCAAGCCAATCAGGATACTGGACTTCTCGGATATATTTCACATTTATAAGCTTTGCAATTTCCTCTCGTATCTTTTCACGCCATTCTGGTGCAAACAGCCTCCTCCTTTACTTCACCGATTTTGCATCTGGGTTTATGTTGAGTCTGTGTACTTCAAATTCGGGGTCAATCCCATGCATATCCTCGACATTACAAGCGAATATATCGCTATTACGGGACAGACAACTGATAAGTTGGGCCGTGGTTATAGCATCAAGATCTCGACCAATGGTAACTTTCTTACCAGACTCAAGCTCTACCTCGTCCATCTCTTCCACCTGGGCAAGCCTCCCAGGATGCTCGAGGTCTAGCTCGAACTCAAAAATTTACATGATGTCAGCCTTGATCTCCTGGACATTGCTAACATAGCATTGCCTAGCTATGGTTTAGCTTCCTCGAACTACTCCAACCCCATTACTAGTAGGAAATTTCACTACCAGGTGAAAAGTTGAGACAATTGCTTTGATCATGTTTAGCAAAGGCCTTTCAAGTATAGTGTTGTAGGCCATAGGAACATGAACTACTTGGAAGGTCGTGACCTGCCTCCCTTCAGATCCCAAGGTGAGAGGTAACCCGACAATGCCTTTAAGAAAAACGACACCACCTACAAAACCCTGAAGGGGGAGTTTTGACCAGCTTGAGCTATTCAGCTGAAATACCCATCTGAACGAAAGTCTCATGTGACAGTACGTTAGCTACGCTTCCATTATCCATCAAAATTTTCCTTACCTCAAAATTAGCAATGATCCCCGATATAACTAAGGCGTCGTTATGAGGAAAAGACACGCCCTCTAAGTCCTTCGATCCGAAGGTGATGTCTTCTACATCACCATGTTCCATGCTCCAGATCGAGGGGTATTGCCTGGCGTACTACTTACGTTGCTCTTGGAATCCCTTCCCGATGCGTCCGATCGACGATGATATTGATAGTACTTCCAGTTGGTTGCTTATCTTCCCTATCTCCCCTACATTCGCTGTTACGCTAACGCTTGTCATTGCTAACGTAAGTGCCCAGAAAACCCCTCTTGATGAGAACCTCAATCTCCCGCTTTAGGGCAAAGTATCCTTCGGTCGTATACCCATGATCTCGATGAAAGTCGCAGTACTTGCTTTTATCACAGGCTTTGGGGGGGAGCCTGTAGTCTCTGAGTCCACTTCAACTCTTTAAAATCTTTGATTTCCATCAAAATGTTAGACCTGGTGGTGTTCAAGCGAGTGAAAGGGTTGGAGAAGGGTCTTCGACACAGACATCTTAAACGTCTCATATCTTACGGCATGTGTTATAGTAGAGACTGGAGTTGTGATATGTAGATCAAGGATCATTAATCTTTCCTTATTAAACCTTATCATGAAATTGCGAAGTATCTCATTGGGTCCCTGTTGCATCTGGATGAGCGACGCGACTGTCTTCTTGATGCGCTTACTACTCGAAAAAAAGGTGAAGAACTTGTCAGCCAAGTCTAAAAAGGAGGATATAGAGTTGGGCTCCAACGTGGAGAACCAATCTCTAGCTACATTTGTGATTGTCTGAGGAAAGGCCTCGCACATTACATCATCTGGTGCGACCTGTAAGTTCATGATATCTGTGTATATCTTGAGATGGTTGATGGGATCAGTGGTTCCATCGTACTCCTTCACCCAAGGGTACTTAAATCGATCTGGGAGGGGGGATGATAACTTTCATGATATCTGTGTATATGTTGAGATGGTTGATGGGGGTCAGTTGTTCCATCATATTCCTTCACTCGAAGGTACTTAAACCGGTTCGGTAGGGGATATGACAAGACTTCCGAGGTGAAAGACATGTTGGGGGTGAACTCTATTACCGCCCGGGACTTTTGAAATATTCCAGCTGTGATTCCTTCCTGAATAATTCTTGCCAGATCAGCAGAGTCCAGAGTAATTGATCTCAAACCTATAAGCATATGTGGTACGTATGAGGTTCCGGTATCACCGTGGCTGAGGCCGGGTGCCCGATCATCCGCGATAAGACCACTTTAAGGGAATGTTTCATGATATCTGTGTATATGTTGAGATGGTTGATGGGGGTCAGTTGTTCCATCATATTCCTTCACTCGAAGGTACTTAAACCGGTCCGGTAGGGGATATGACAAGACTTCCGAGGTGAAAGGCAAGTTGGGGGTGAACTCTATTACCGCCCGGGACTTTTGAAATATTCCAGCTGTGATTCCTTCCTGAATAATTCTTGCCAGATCAGTAGAGTCCAGAGTAATTGATCTCAAACCTATAAGCATATGTGGTACGTATGAGGTTCCGGTATCACCGTGGCTGAGGCCGGTTGCCCGATCATCTGCGATAAGACCACTTTAAGGGAATGGTACTAGGGGTGTACCTCTCTGATGTAGTAGCTCAGTTAGCGTGGCCACTTGTTGGCGGAGTTCCTTAAGCGCTTCAAGAGTGACTGCTACCGACGAGTGTGGTGGTTTTCCTGATGATATCTCCTGGGGACCTGGATGGTCTCCAGTAGGGGGTTGGTTGGAAGCGGATGAGCTTGCTAAAAGATGTCTTAAACGTGTGTTCACCATGACTTCTGGTAGCGTTTCCCATAGATGTCGCCAATAATGCTACCAAAAACTTGCATCTGAATGAACTCGAACTTGCTGATTGAACTCCACACGATCTGGCCTTCAATACCTGAAACAAAGGTATCGAGGTGTGTCCTCGTCGCCCCTCCGATACTTAAGTCAGAAAGAGGAATTGTCTAAAAGATTGTATGCAGGAATATTAATGAAAAAGCGTACCTTAATAATTAGGCCAGGTTATGTATTTATAGACGTTAGAGTTTGAGTCCTAGAAGGATATAATTTTATGTAGTCCTTATCCTTGTGATTTTTAGTGTTTGTGTTATGTTAGAAGTGCACAATTTGGGTTAGAATCGAATTTGTAATAAGCTGGGGGTTTGTATTCCGATAGGATTAGCATTCCTACGAAACAAGTGATAAGGTTAAGAAGACAGGTGGGTTAGGGCCAAGACCCGACCTCAACAAACCGACCCGACCTCAATACAAGACCCGACCGACCAATAGCCCAATAATGGTATGTTAAGATCGGGCCCATGAGCTCGAGTTCAGGAATAACTACTTCTGCACACATCACATAGATAGTTCGAAATTCATGTAAAAGCAAGAGACAAAATTTGGTAACACTTCGGAAAGAAAATGATATCTTTAAAAAAAAAGATATTGTCAATTTGAAAAAGTGGATATTACTTAGAAAACGAAGAGTGGTGGACAGTTTAAACTTTCCCTCTCCAAAAATGATATGTAAATGTAACTTCTTGTAAAATATAAAAATGAGTTACAGCAGAAGTTGAATTTAAAACGTTGCGTATAATAATATGTTATTACATTTTTATTATTGTGAATCAATCAAAAATTATTTGAGTTAATATATTTTTATAAAATTATTTTAAGTTACTTGATTTGGATTAATTTTTTTACTAGTAAATGCAGCAATAGCGACGATTGACAATAATTTTTAATCTATCACTGACCTATCAACAACAAATTGGCAACATATCTTTTTTATTAATTATATATAAAAAAAATTAGTCACCAACGGGATGACGAAAGTTGTCCATTGGTATATTTCTATCAGTAATCCGTTGTAACAAAAAAATTAATTAGAAATTTACCCAAAAATTTTGTACAGTAATTTCATTAGTAATTACAGAAGTGTTCGCTATAAAATATGTATGCCACAAGCGTACGGTTGCGCACAAGTAAGAAAATGGACTAAAGAATTCGAGTTATCAAACCCATGAGAAGTGATTACTTAATTCAGCAATGATTAACTTAATTCTAACAATGAAACACACAATTAGACCTAGTTTTGAAAATAATAAAAATAATTTTAAATCAAAAAAGAATAACTTCAATAAACAATTCTAAATATTTGATGAAAGCTTGGAAGACTAAGGGTTCATTTAGTTTGCTATTTTCAATTTTACAAACTATCAAAAAATTTGTTTGGTTTGATATTTATGAATATACATTGTGGAAAATAAAATTAACTTATAGAACAAAACTAAAAAGCATTTTTAATGTTTAAAGTGTTTTTAATGAAAATTTTGAAAATATTTCAAACATGGATAACAAGCGTTTAAATAAAATTTTAAAATTAAAAATTTTTAAAAATGGAAATAAAAAATTCTAGAAAATAAAATTCAAGAAAAATAAATTAAAAAAATAAAATTGATAAATAAAAAAATATATTATTTGAAAAAATAAAATCTAAAGTTCTACAAAAACAAAATTCTAGAGATTTCTAGAAAAATAAAAATTATAAGAAATAATAATAGTTTAAGCTCTTAATGATTATTTACTTAATAATTCTAAAAAAATATTTAAATGAA
>CAIGRP010063080.1:0-30638 GCA_903798385.1 Fraxinus cuspidata | reverse complement strand
CGTCCGCCCGGGCTGAGCTTCAATGCTAGGTCCGCCACTGTCAGTCAGGTTATAATGTCCCTTAGCCAATACCGAGTCAAGCCAACTCTCGTTCCAGCAAGTTTTGCTGATCATAAGTAAAGGAAATGATAGATAGTTTCAGAGGAACATTCTTGAAAAACCAAAAGAGCTGAGGAGGAAAAGGATGCACTCTCTCCTTAATTGACGATATAAATAGATCTATCAGGTGTCATTTCGTGAGAACCCCTGGCAGGTTAGCAAGGTTCATTTATTTTTCCTGAATTCTGCTTTGAATTTGAAATACATGATGCATCCATAAATTCTTAGTAGTAGTAGAAAGGGTGAATAGCACTAGTAATCCCGAACCATTGAACCTTGTGACGATGAACCTTTCATTTGTATCACCCTAGGTCCCTAAACTTTCAAATCGGTTACTGTGAGTTCACGTGGTAATTAATACATGTAAGCTAGTCAGTCTGTAGAACTTGGATAATTTGTGCGCGTCCATGGCTTATGTTAATTTCTACAATGATAAATTCACTGCTGTATTCTTGCTTGAAGAAATCTATTGAGTGGAAAGAATTTCTGTTGGGACCACATTTTTACATGGCAAAACAGCAATCTGTGTAAGAATATTTTCAGCAAAAATTGGCCTACAGCACTGAAAACTGAAATGAAAGTTGGTTACGAGGTCGACTACCTATAATCATAAGATAACACGTAAAATTTCTTTGGATGTTAGAGCAGAACACTAACATCCAAAGAAATACGCGACCTCCACATGATATTTACTGAATCATATAAAAGCATAATTACAAAAACAAAAATAATGTCACCATTCAACTACAGTCTCATTTTCCAACGAGCAGGATAATCTTTAATGTAATAACGAGGAAAAACAATGTAACATTTGAGCATATAAATTCATCAGTTTCGTAGATCGGTGAATGTAATTCATGGAACCAACATGGATGTGTGAAAATATCAAAATTCAGCTTTTCAATTGAAAAGAGATCCAAACATAAGGGGCATAAGCAAGAAAATCAAGTCCTATCATTTAGCCACAAATAACATTAAAGAATGGTGTGGCTCAGCAATTTCTTATTCTCTTCTAAGAAAGATTTTGAGTTACGTGTAACTGATGATCCAAACATAAATTTGGGTAAAAGTTCGAAGCAAAATATTAGAATCAGCTTGAAACTAAAAGAGGCTACAGAGGTAGCCAATTTTCTTCCTCAAAGGCATGATAGAACATTTTTTCTCAACTCAGTATTATTCTGCATCTTTTTCTCCAATCGAAACACGTGAAATTCTAAGGCATCGCCTAAAATCATATTACTCCCCCTGAAACGTGACAGACTACATTTTCACCATCTCCTTTATCAGTCACTTCCATATTCAGTTCCTCAATCTTTTTTCGATTCCCTTCTGCAGACTCCTCATTGGAACAATGATTTTTCAGAACAGTTAAGACATCCGCTTCGGAGGCCCCAGCAAGTTTAAATCGCTCAACTGCAGTATCCAGGTTTATCTTCCAACCCGGCAAACCCAATTTACATTCGACCTGAGATCTCTCGAAAAGCATGTTCCCCCAAAATAGATGAATTTGAGATCTCATAACTGCAGCTTGCTCTGCTGCTTCCTTGGCCGAAATTTCCCCTTGACCACCTATTGCTGAGGAATCACCTTCTGCGTCACTACCCTCCTTCTTCCTTCTCTTTAACAGTTCATCGTTCTTATTCATTTTAGGATCGTTCGATTCTTTTGCCCTCTGCTCTTCCAGCTTTTCCCAAATTTCAGTTGCTGCTTTCATTTTAATCTCTGCACTGTCAAAAAGTTCAATAGTCTCGGCAGGATCCCATTTCGACAGATCTTCTTTTCTGGCCAATATAAAGGACCAATGAAGTTTAGCCATTTCAAATTGTTGCTGTCCCAGTGCCAACAAACCTTCGTAAAAATCTGGTTTAATCAAGACTGCCTCCTCATATTTCTCTCTGGCAAGAGAATATTTTTCTCTTACCCAGTCATATGCAGTTTGAAGCTGTGTAGCCATCAATATCTTAGAAGCTGATTCATCAATGGGAATCCGTTTCCTTGCTGCACACATATGAACATTTCCCCAATTGAGAAAAGCTAAAGCAGCCACCTCCTGAAACTTCAGAGCAGCCTTGTCGAAAAGGCTTTGGGCTTCTTCACTTGTTACTGTTTCCTCAAGGGCTTCAGAACAAAGTTCCATCCCGAGCTCATGCAGATCTACATGAGTGTCATGATCAATGCCGACATGGCTACGGAAAAGCTGTGCAAACTCAAATAGCCAATCATCCATCTCCACATCCTTGCACGCAAGGTCCTCTGGTTTTCCAGTTTCCTCCTTTGGAATTGTCTTTTCGGCCTTATCAATCTCAGCATTGACAGCTTCCAAAGCAGAGTCACCGGTTGAAGATTGTGATACACTCTCATCTCCTTTAGTTCCTTCACTCTCAAGAGGCTTCTCTTCTTCCTCTTCCAACACAGGAGGCTCTCGCTCAGGGCTCACCTCAACAACATGCAATCTCAACATCCCAATGGAGTCTCCTTTATCAGTATCAAGGTCTTTGTGAATAAGGTTGTCGACACAAGACACTGCAATTCTAAGTTCACTTGTACATGTTATCGTCACTAAGTCACCATCATTGTCCTTATATTTAATCAATACTGATTTCGACATAGGGAAACGTTTGCTAACTACATCCCTCAACACTCGAAAAGTACAATTCACCGGCATTTGAGCGAGCCTAATGTCGTGATCGTATACAAGCTTCAGTGACCTCCATCGAGTCACAGCCGCAGCAGATAGCCCATGAATGTGAACCAACGATGATGAAGAACTCGACCGTTCCTTGTGGTTGTCCTTATTAGCATTTGTATTGGGTTTTGAAGAACTATTTGAAGGCTTCAAGACAACCTGCGGCAATTGGGCCTTTGTCTCAGGACCATACTCAGTAGGTGATATTGGATAAAGCTCTTCTGACTTACTACTAGTAGCTGGTACAGCAGTTGCCTGCTTCTTAGGCGCAGGCCTGGCTGGCAAACATGGTCCAAGGCCAGCTATTGGTGCCCCGACAGCAGAGGCCCCAAGAGCTGCTGGTGAAGGGCGGCTCTGGAGATCCTGCTGGGCCTCTTGACGTGGGCCAAGTGCCATCCTCAATCGCCCTGCTATCTCTAAGGCATCTTGATTATTTGGATCAGAAACCAGTAGAGCTTGCACATCTAGCGTAGCCATCTCGTACTTACCTATAGCCTCAAGTGCACGAGCCCTTCTTAGAAGGGCTCGGACAAACCGAGGCTGTACCTGAAGTGCCATAGTACACTCAGATATCACAGTATCATAATCTATGGGCTTCATTTGCATCAAACAAGCTGCCCTGTTACTATGGAATACTGCTCGATCTGGGTGCATTTTCGGAGTAAGTTTAAGGGCATTCTCATATTGCTGAAGAGCACCAACATAATCCTTAGCCTGAAACCTTTTGTTTCCCTCTTCTTTTAGCTCGTGGGCTCTTTTCATGAAAATTGAGGAGTCCAACTTAACACCTCCATTAATAATAGGGGTGGGATTATTATCTAACCCAGATACCTTCTGGCTTTGATTAGCACCACTCTTCTTTTTCTTACCCCCAGATTTCCCCATATGATTCTCAAACCTTCTCAAGATTCAAACTTTATTCTAACAAAAAAAGAAAATTTAGAAATAATGAACTCAATTTGGACAAATTTTCAGTATAGAATAAAATATTTCCTTAAATTCGGGAAACAGAACAAAAGAAAAAGAAAGTACTTACAACTATGAACTTAATGCCCTAGGAATAATTTGACATTTCTTGATTGAATTGTGAAGACCCAGAAAGCAAATTTGGAAAAACACGATGAAGGGGACGAAAGATGGGGATTTGGGAAGTGTGGAGTTTGAAACCCTAGATTGTTAAATCCATAATAATATTTATAATGAATATCCCTCTCCCTCACCCCGTTAGCGATGTGGGCCGTAAAATCTACGTTAAGCCTTGTTTGATTCCATAATATCTAAAATACATTTTTGAGTCTCTACTTTTTCAATCACATATTTTTTAATAAAATAAATTTATATGCAAACTCAAATTTTTTTCTTATTTATTAATCACACATACTTCATTAATCTATAATTCATAAATGCATTATAACCAAAAAAATTGGGTTCAAATAAGCGCTAAATGAGGAAATTATACCCTTACCTATTTTTTAAGAATTAAGCTAATTGTACACCCAACTAGTTTGACACCATCTAAGTTGTTAAAATCGAGGTCGATGATTTAAAAGTGTTGTTGAAATCAATGGTAAAATTGTGTGCCCAATGATGGTACAAGTGTAGCAAAACTAATTTTTTAATTTTTCATTCAATAATTAGACGATGAACTTACTCTTTCAGAAAAGGCAGGTGTATACCCACCCCAGCCACCGACCCCATTCCAAAATATACCCCACCCTAATCCTAATTCATTTTCACTCGAAATTTGTCATAATGCTGCTTCCACAACACATCCCAAAATTCTCACACACCTATACGTGTACGTTAGTCGGCATTGTCACTGCCACTGCCATCGTCGCCTTCCTCTCCGACACCTCCACCTTCCTCTTTGATCACACGCAGATTTACCCCGTCCACTACCACCTACAGATCACGATCGAGGTTCCAATAATAACCACAGAAGGCTTTAATACCACTATTACAATAAAGAATCCAGGAGTACAAAAGAACAAGAACCTATCAAACCTTTACAACCAAAAGGCACCGTAGTATTGATCAAAATGGGGCTCAGATTATTGTACCCTTTTGTTCAAGCTAGGACCACAAAATACCCTAACCCTAAAGAAAAAAGTGAAGCTACTTCAATAAGCCAGAAGTAATCACCCAAAAATCACTTTCCTTTTCTCCTCTCACTTACAGAATCACCCAGAAAAGAACACCACAAAGGATTGCTCAAAAACAGAATGAGTTTTGACAAAAGTGAAAAGAAGAAACCAACGGATGGTATCGCTCAGAGAAAAGAAAAAGGCTCGAAAAGAATGAAAAGTCAAAAGTCCAATTAGGGAAACAATGTAAGTCCCTTTATATAGCCCACACACCAACCATTGATCTTAGGTGATCATCAACGGCTCAGAGAAACCGACACTTTATGCATTAAGAGGCAACACTAAAGTTGCATTTACAAAATGCTACTTTCCTTATGGATTTGAGTTTTAGGCCCGGGACTTGGGTCATCAAGCAATGGATTATAGAACCTGCAAATTGGCCAAGTCCAGCTTCATCATTGCCCATATATTGGACTGAATACCTTGGCATCACAGCCTAATAATTTTTACTTGTTTAGTAATTTTGCATTCTCATATCTCGCGTGCTTGTCATTTGTGTTCAAGATTGAGCATATGACTTCGTATAATTAATGCTCGCCCACAATGGTCTATGTTCGTACATGCTATACAAAGTGTTTGCTCGATAGCGGCTAAGGTTCGCACATAGCAAACTGAAGATAATATCATGAATAACGGTTAGAATTTTCCGTAAGTGATACTTGTGTAATTTATAGATAGCAGTCGACACGGACACATTTTGTTACAAAGCCAAGAAATGGAAATTGCAAGTCCGAACCCGGATAGTTATAGATAATCCAAGAAAGAAAGCAATGGATATTGGAGAGGGGACGAACTTGTATAACTTTATTTACTTCCATTTTAGGTTCTTCAGTTATGGTGCAGGGACTTTCATTATCACTCGACTGTTAGCTACCACTTTTCCAACACACTGCACTAATGCAAGATCAACTTGCCTCTTCATCCATTTGGTTGACTTGTCTTAAAAACTGTTTTAAGAACCATGTCACGTTTTCGAAACAATTACATCATTGAGATAATAATATATTCACAAGTTCTCTAAAAACAAATCTGTGGTTAGCTAATATTCAGCCTTTATCAAACTTTCTGTCAAAATAACTCTATGCAACTAGGTTAATTCATATTCAGTTTTTGTTTAGGCAAAAATCTTGTGAGTACAGAGAAAAATAAACAGAATTCATACAGAATTTTGAATTTCACTCACATGAGGGTGAGCCCCATGTAATTAAAATCTTGGCAAAACCCCCCCACCTCACCCAATATTATGTGTGTTCAAATTCTTGTACCTGTAGCACGGTTCTTGTTTACGTTGCACGGTTAAGTACAATCAAGAGAAGTGATTGGCCGCAGGCAAGTCAACAAAAAAAAAAAAATGTCAACTTACTTCCAAGAGATCACTAGACGCAAATGGGGAAATTTTTTTAATTTATCTGAATAACTGACCACCAATATGCATGCTTTTGGAAGTCATAATTTCAAACTCACGTGCCTTTTGACGTACACATATACGGATGAGTATTGACTATTGAGGTAAACATTTTATGTGTTTAAAAAGGTTCAAACGGACAATTGATCCGTCTAAAGTTCCAACAAACTTGAATTCGAGTATATGCTTTTTCAAAGGAGCTACCAATAATAATCAAGATAAGATGATTTGAATTATTTATCTCAACAAAGTAACCGATACTTTACAGATTTAGGGGTGTTTGATGCACATTATTGAGGGAATAATGTATTTTAAATAGGGATGTGATGTAAAATATATAGTTAAAAAATAAAAAATTTTTTTAGACGTGATGAAAAATATTATTTTATTGAAAATGTGTGATTGAAAATGAGTTTTGAAAGAATGATTTTTGAAAAAATGTGGATCAAACGTGGGCTTATTTTGAAATAATTATTGTACTGTTAGAGTATTTATTGTAACACAACACGCTTGAGATGAAAATGCTACTATATTTTACAAGTTTTCGTATAATTAAATCGTGCGTAATTAATAAAACATATTGATCTTGCCGTGCTCTTTTATGTTTATGTGTTACTATCTTGCTTTAATTTTTTGGGGTTAACCTGAGATGAATAATGGCGTATTGCAGCCCTAAGGCTAAGGGGCCATTTTCGTTTTCAGGATTGTGTATCCTTCAGGTTGTTATATATTACATTCCGCGGATCATCCGTGTTTCAGAATGAAATCTATAATTATTATTTTTTCTTTCGAAGAAAAAACACAGTTGACCAAGGAGGGTCTGGAGGGATGGTACCTGGTACTCCTTGGATATGAAAAAGACACTTCAGAGAAAAAGGACAAAAATAATTGAATAAAGAATAATTTATGTCACGAGCTCCAAAGTCAACTGAAAAAAGTCAACTACATTTTTAAATTTGGGGATTCATTCATACTTTATATTTTCTTTTATACTTTGTCACGGACAACATGTTATTGAATAGTTTAAATTTTATACAATTTTTTCACATAATCAATACTTGCCAACACTGATAATGTCAACAATCATGTCAAGAAAAGAATGTATAAGTGACATTTTTCTTTGAAAAATCTACTAAAGCCAAGTATTCATTTAAAAAGCCCAACACTTTTTAGTTCAGAGGGCTTAAGATTATAAAAAAAGGAAAAGAAAAATATAGACGATGTCTGATGTGGAGAGAGAATGCATTTTAAATAGTAATTTGATGGAAAATATGTGGTTAAAAAATAAGGACAAATTTTATATTTACGTATAATATTATTTTATTTAATAATGTGCGGTTGAAAATAAATTTTGAAAAATTGAATATTTATAAAAATATGGATCAAACAGGGTGATAATATGTAAATGATTAAAATATCCTTGTACACAGGAACACATTATTGGTCTCAATATAATTTCATACTTAGCCCCCTGTTTCACAGTTATTATTTCAAAAAATTTTAGTTTTCATATTTATTTTTAACACCACATTTATCTAATAAAATATTTTGTATATAAACCTAAAACTTTATCTATTTTTATCCACACATTCCAAAAAAATACTATTCAAAACTCATTTTTTTCCAAAATAATCGTTTAAATAATAAATTTCTTCGTTCTGATTTGGGTCAATGTACTAAATTAATAATTACGCTAAATACATATGATAATAATTTTTTTAGATCCATTAAGACTCAACGAATATATAAAATAATGACCATTTAAATTCATAAAATTTTATACTAATACAAATTAATAAATTTTTAATTTGACAACATTTCTTTCAATTTGCCTCTTTTTCAAAATAGGCCTATAAGATTTTTGGCTTTTTCTTTGTAGTCAAATCAAACTCAACTTCATCCCTAATTTTTTGCAATGTACATACTATTTTGAGCATATTTTTTTCATTTTGTACAAAATAATTATTTAAAATTATGACCGTAGAAATTATGTTCTATGTATATATAAAATAACTTGAATGATTACTCCTCCAATATATTAAATTTTGAAGTCAACGCACGTATGTGAATGTTTCCTCTTTAATTCATATATGTACATTTTTTTTGTGTGCTTACATATTAAATTTTAAATTTCATCATTATTTTTTTTAAAAAAAATTTCCTATGTGCATTATGAAAAGAATACAGCACAGGTTATAAAAATATAAAATACTTTAAAAATTTAAGTCTTGTTTGGTACACATTAAAATTTTCATTCTCATTCTTCTACTCATTTTAAATCACACATTTTTCAATAAAATAATATTTTTTATCACATCAATAACTTTTCCTTCTTTTTCAACTACACATTCTCAATCAATATACTATTTCAGAATACATTCTTCCAAAATAATATAACTCAAACACACCCTAATAACTCATTTAAAATAATAATTTTTCAAGTTTTCAACATTATTATTTTATAGAAGTTTTTAGATACTTAATCCATTTGTAAAGAAAGTCAAAATGGGAGAGAAATCTCAAATTTACGTATCACATTTAGCATAAAAAAAATACACATCAGAAAGCAATGAGTTTGGTCTACAAAAGAGAGCACACAGCCGCAGATGCAAAGAGTACATTTACCTTCCAGGACAGTGGCAATTGAGCCCAAAGCGAGGGCTGCAATTACAACTGTTGAAGCACTTTCTTGTTTAATCGGCTATAAAGAATGATGAAGAACTGCCCCTACCACCTGCATATGGTGTAGATGGAGTTAATTTACAAACATCAGAACATTAGGGTTCCAAATTTCGGAACCGAACGACGAAAGATAGTGAAAAAGGGAAATGAGAGGGTTTGTAGAAGAAGTTGATTTTTTTTTGTTTTAAAATAATAATCAAAAGAGCCTTATGGTTTCAATATCGAAAGCGGTAGGAGGAGAGTGAAGAGATGAAGAAGAAGATGAAAAAATGATTTGGAATTTGATTTTACATGGGAAGGTTAAAATAGTCTTTTTGCATTTTAAAATGTTTAAACTTTATTTTATTTTCTTCAATTTGGTCGAAGGCCACCTTCCCAAATATAGTAAAACCTCGATAAATGAATGTTTGATAAAGTAATAATCTTGCTTAAATAATAAGATTGTTGAGTTCCGATTTCGATCAGTGTATTATATTAATGACTCCGCTAAACATATAAGATAATATATATATATATATATATATATATATATATATATACACTTTAAGACATAACAAATATATAAACAATAACTGCTTAATTTCATAAAAGTTTATAGTAATACCAAATTTTTAATTTGACAATTTTTTTTCCAATTCGTTTCTTTTTTAAAAAAAATACATCAAAGTTTTTCGCTTTTTCTTTGTATCCAAATTAAACTCCAAGATGTTGAGGCCATATTTGTCATTTTAAAAAAAATTAAATTGATTGCTATGGTATCATTTCTGCACCAAATATTCACACAATAAAATATTTTACACTCAAATCAAATAAAGTTTCATTTACTTTTTAACCACACATTTTCCAAAAAATATTATTTCATTACTTATTATTCCCAAATAAATTTTATCAAACATGCACTAAATTTAGAAGCCAATATATGTATATAAATCTTTCCTTTTTAAAGTAGGTACGTGTGCGCCTTTTGTGTCATTATAGATTAAATTTTGAATTTCACCACTTTCAATTTTATTTTTTTATTTTTAATTTTCTACATGTATTATAGTAAATTATACAAGTTATAAAGATATAAAATATTCTATAAATTAATAAATATTCATTTGTCGAAAAATTAATATCTCTTTAAAATAATAATTTTTCTTGATTATAACATTATTATTTTATATATGTTTTACTGTACATGGTGAACCCCACTAATTCCGCTGAAATGGGGGTTTGGCGGCAGTTGACATTTTACAAATACATTAGAAATATACTGCAATTATTAGATTAAAAAATATCGAACGTTCCTCTCCATTACAATCAGGAACAAACGAGCATGTACAGTTGGAGAGTGATTATTGGAAGAACTAGCATATGCTCCATATATAATAATGGTGATGACTTGTTTAGTTTGAAGCCTATAAAAAGCCAGTTTGTGAATGGTAAAGAGCATTAATTAGTTGAGAAAATGGCAGAAGAAGAAGGTCATCAGCCTGAAATCGATTTGGATAAAGACTCAGGCGGCCTCACAGACCGAAAAGTCTCTTGGGCAAAACTCCGTCGTGTAGACTCTCTAAATTTGGAGGCTGGAAGCCTTTCTTTTAAGCCATCTCATAGATCCCAGGTAGGTCTATATAATCTGCTAATTTCTAAATTAAGGTTGTCGGAATGGGTTCTTTATTTAGTTTTGATGATATAATAAACATACATGCAACAGGTAAGCTGGAAGACGACTCTGAGTTTAGCATTTCAGAGCATAGGAGTAATATATGGAGACATAGGGACTTCACCGTTGTACGTATTTTCGAGCACTTTCACGGATGGAATTCATCACAATGACGACATTCTTGGAGTGCTGTCTCTTATTATCTACACCTTAATTCTGGTGCCCATGGTCAAGTATGTCCTCATCGTCTTGTGGGCCAATGACAATGGTGATGGTGAGTGACATCAACTTTTTATTATTATCTATCAAAACTTCAACCTTTATTTTCACATAAATAAAATTTTGTTTTATGCTGTTTTGACCTGTACTGGGAAGAAATAGCATTTTTGTAGTCATTCTTGGTGTGTTTTATGGAATGTTAGTATAACAATCCATATAAAGTAGAATATATTTCATGTAAGTAGGAATATTGAGATAAAAATTCAATTAGCAGTGCGGAATTCGAAGACGAGATTTTTTGCAATTTCAAAAAGGGATGTGCATAATAAGATTTGATACAAGAAATAGTCATGAAAATTTGGAAGGCATGGATACGCTTTTGGACACTAAGCTTGTTGTGTTATACCAGCCGTTCTCAGAAAAGTTACTATCGTGATACTAATATTTAACAATAGAGCTCTCGAGGGGTATCTAAATATGAAAATAATAACATTTTTGAGTTTTCAGGCGGTACATTTGCTCTTTATTCCTTGATATGCCGGTATGCAAAAGTGAGCCTGATACCAAATGATCAGCCGGAGGATAGGCAATTGTCAAATTATAGACTGGATACTCCTTCAAATCAGTTGAGACGGGCTCAGAAGATTAAAGAGAAGCTGGAGAATAGCAAAACTGCAAAAATTATGCTTTTCCTCGTCGCAATTCTGGGAACATCGATGGTGATTGGAGATGGTGTCCTTACTCCTTGCATATCAGGTCAGTCTATATTGCCTTCTTTTAAACTCTGGTTCTAGTAGCAACTTAGCCAAAAATGAATAAATAACTAAAAAAGATAAGGCCACTTCAAGCATATTTCTTGTTTTCAACATGTGCACCCGTTGGATTACTCCAGCGACGAATTTAAGGGGGGGACTGGGCCGGGCTCCCATTAATTTTTGTGTAAATTTTATTTTTCTACTTATTATCCCGGCTTGTAGTCCGATCCGTCTCTGATTCACAAATCATTAAAAAACTGATTTTCTTCTGGATTCGCAGTTCTTTCTGCTGTAGGTGGAATCAAGCCTCTAAACCAAGGTAACTACAACCATTTTTTTTCCTTTTCTTATTTTTGTGTCAAGATACCACAATATAAACCAACATGATCTGATCATCACCTCTGTCTTTTATGTCAAATTCATATGCTTTGCAGATGCTGTTGTGCTAATTTCCATTGCAATATTGATCATTCTCTTCTGTGTCCAACGATTTGGCACTGATAAAGTGGGGTACTCGTTCGCTCCAGCTATCTGCTTGTGGTTTATATTCATAAGTGGAATTGGTCTCTACAACTTATTTAAACACGATCCAAGTGTTTTGCGTGCCTTCTATCCGAAATACATAATTGATTACTTCAAAAGAAATGGTAAGAAAGGATGGGTATCACTTGGTGGAGTTGTTCTTTGCATCACAGGTTAGTGACCTATTAGTTCATTTTGGCTTATATTAACCTCTCAAGTCTTACATGCTCACAGCCATAGTCTCATACTGTCTTGTGCTACGTGAGCAGGGGCTGAAGCCATGTTTGCTGATTTGGGTCACTTTAATGTGCGATCCATACAAGTAAGTTTCACTAACAATGGACATAAGTGTTTTTTTAATATCAAATGAAATCATCTGAAGGAAACCACATAGAGAAAATGAAAAATAAACACTGACAAAAGACAATCTTTCATACAATTTCATGATATGATAACATGTCCAGAATAGTTACATTCGAGAAAAGATTAAATAATTTACATCTTGACATACTGAAACTACTACTAAAACAGGCGCAAGGATTTACTAGTCCGTTTTGTTTGAAGAATGATTTGCTTTGATTGAAATTTTTCAGTAAACTGAAAACAGAAGTGAAGATAACAGTCTGGGACACAGGAAATTAAGAATTTAATTTTCTTATTTGTTTCTCATAAGCTTGTTGGCTAACAAAAAAATGCAGAATAGTTCTTAAACAAAATTTTGTCATATTGCAGATTAGCTTCTCTGGACTTGTGTTTCCTGCTTTAGTTACTGCATACTGTGGACAAGCTGCATACCTTTCCAAGTTCCCTGATCACGTAGCCGAAACATTTTATGACTCCATCCCAGGCAAGTTGTTAATTAGACCATAGCAGAATCATCCCAACTGGGTAACTTAATATTCTAGAAATAAATGAAAAATTCACTTGTTGGTATACAGGTCCACTTTATTGGCCAACATTTGTTGTGGCTAATGCAGCAGCCATAATTGCCAGTCAAGCAATGATTTCTGGAACCTTCGCAATAGTATCTCAGTCCCTGAGTCTAGGCAGTTTCCCAAGAGTAAAGGTTGTTCACACTTCTGCTAAACATGAGGGCCAGGTTTACATTCCTGAGATCAACTACGCCCTTATGGTTGCTTGTGTCATAGTTACTTATGGTTTCAAAACCACCGAAAAGTTAGGCCATGCTTATGGTAAGATCCAAATACTTCTTAGTGGCCTAGTACTTATCAAGATAATTTTATTTGCAACAAGTAATCTCAGAAAATAGGCAATGGCCATTAATAAGTGCCAAATAGTGTCTACTTGTCCACAATATGAATCATAGAAAACTACATCTTTTACATTCTTATTTCTCAGTGTGGAATGCATTTTAGAGAAAACACAAAATATGTGCAAACTGAGTTGTTAAGAGTTATACATCATTAAGCTAATTTCTAGGAGTCTTTTCTTTGATTGAAGTGGTAACTAAACTATAATTTGAGTTGCAGGTATAGCTGTTGTTGCTGTGATGGTGATAACTACATGTTTAGTCACCTTAATTATGCTGGTTATATGGAAGACTAAAATCTGGTGGATTGCATCGTTCTTCGTCATATTTATTTGTGTGGAGATCATATATTTCACATCTGTCCTCTACAAATTCACACAAGGTGGTTACCTTCCGTTGGCCTTATCTTTTGTACTTGTGGTAATGATGGGAGTATGGCATTATGTACACCAAGGGAGATATATGTTTGAGCTCAACAACAAGGTTTCGAGTGATTACATAAGAGACTTGGCAAAGAACAAGGATATAAACAGAATACCTGGAATCGGTCTTCTGTACTCTGAACTCGTACAGGGCATTCCACCAATATTTCCTCATTTCGTTTCCAACATTCCATCTATTCATTCAGTTATAGTTTTTGTCTCTGTAAAATCCATCCCCATTAGCAAAGTGATAGCTGAGGAACGATTTTTGTTCAGACAAGTCGAGCCAAGAGACTACAGAATGTTTCGTTGTGTGGTGAGATATGGTTACAATGATAAAATTGAGGAACCCAAGGAATTTGAACGCCAGCTTGCGGAAAACTTGAAGGAGTTTATCAGGCACGAAAATTTCATACTTGAAGGTGGATCAACTGAACAAGTGCAAGAGATAGTGAATATTCCGCATTCTGGTTTATTAAAAAATGAAAATGTTGACAAGGCAAGAAAATCCAGTTCATCAGCAGTTCATGTGGAAGAAGCACTGGAGCACCAAATTCCATCTCGCAGTTCGTCATGCTCCATACAGTCTATTAACATAGCCAAATCGACGAATTCTTCTAGCCGGATCGCCCCTGTCCCCCTCCGGGGGGCTGAAGAAGAGATGCAGTTCGTGCAGAAAGCAACGGAACATGGCGTATATTATTTCATAGGAGAAACCGAAGTGGTGGCTAAACAGGATTCCTCGTTGATCAAGAAGTTCGTCGTCAACTACGCCTACAGTTTCCTTCGGAAAAACTTCAGGGAAGGGGAGAAAACATTAGCCATTCCTCGTACCCGGCTTCTTAGGGTCGGAATTACATATGAAATATGAGTGTTTACAAAAAGAAAGAGTGGGTTTTTAAGGATTTGATGGGAGAGATTTCCTTGTCAAGATGTATTCGTCAAATGCTTTGTTGTATCTATAATGTACTGAGATGATATTGTAAAGGACAATTGGTAATTGTGATGAGAAATAAATGGAAGCCGCCGTTTGAACTTTGAAAGTATTTCTATAGTACATGTTTATCTTAGCTTAGCTTAAATAACTTGGTTACCTTTTAAATTATTTTGTTTATTATTTATTTTACTATTATTATTATTATTTATTTTTTAAATACGATATAAATAAAATATAAAATGCAAAAAAATTCGGGGCATGTTCATAATAATATGTAAAGTTATATGAAAGAGAGTCTGAAATGATATTCTAAGCATTACCAAATGGTCACATTTATAGAAGATAAGAGGTTGTAAGTGAAAAGACACACTTCAAAATTCAGCGACTTTCACGAAAGAAAGCTTTCCTTGATGTCTTTAGCCTTTCCCTCGAGTGCCAATGGCACATTTTCAACAAAAAACTTTTCGTTCGCCCGTCGCTCGAGCGACGCTTTGCCGATGCTAGGCATTGGCCTACCACTCGAGCGTCAATATTACATCTTTTCCTCCTCGTTTTTATTCCAATTTTGGACCTCAATTTCTCATTCATCCGGCATTGGTTTTGAGATTTCAAATATACTACAACAATCTACTCGACAAGTAGAACAAATTAATCTATTTATTTTTATAATTTAACTATCGAATCAAAATTGAATATTTGGCCAAAGTTGACACCACTTTTCAAGTTTTATACTTAACCAATTTTTCAATTTTTAAACCAATTTTAAAAAATCTTAATTATTTTGACACTTCATGCCCAGAAATATTACATGGATAAGTTGATATTAAATTATATGAAGCCAATAAATGTTTTTGGCAATTAAAATATTTGTGTTGAATGTGTATTAGTGTATTTGCTTATACTATTTTTCGTAAAATACATTCTATCNAACATTATAACACTTGTAAAATTCATAAATATAGTCGGGTTGAGTTGAGCAGGTTTATTCGAGTTTTACGAGTTAACACATAACCCAACCCAACCCAACTCGCTACACAACCAACGCGCCCAACCTGTATAAAAAAACCAAAAAATCGACCAAAACCGGATGGGTTGGTTCGGTTTGAACTGTTTTGGTGGGTTCAGTCGAGTTTTGTCCACCCCTACTCATAATAGTGAGAGGACTATTTTACCCTGCCTTAAAAGTTAATTAAAAGTCCACAAACCTCTTTCAACGGTTCATGGATGAAAACCGTCCTTATGGACAAATGTGCTAATTTCTGAAAAGATTGAGAACAAAAAACCAGACAAAAAAGGTTGGAGAAAAGATTTGATACTTTTGGTAAGGTAAACGGACGGAATCTGTAATTTACCTAAATTAATACAAGGAAAGCCTGAAAGGGCAATTATATTCACATCCCAATTTTTATTTCTTGCAATACATTTAAATTATACTTACAGCCTAATAGTGTCCCATTTTTCTTTTTTCCTTTTTTCGCAATTTTGAAATAATGATTTGATGAAGAATGTATAGTTAAAAAATAAGATTTTTTTTTTTGAATTTACATGTAATACTATTTTATTGAAAAATGTATGATTGAAAAAGAGAGAAATGTAATTTGAAAATAACGAGAATCAAACAATGGCTTAAAGTTCTTAATCTTTGTTCATTTTAACACTTCAATCTCTAACGACATATCATTCTTATTCTCAAATTTTCCATTAGTTTATATATTTTGTATTTGATAGCAGTATTATGTTCAAAAGTCTGTTAAAATGAAATAAAATAACTTATTTTTCCATCATATTTAAAAAAAGAAAAATAAAAGCACAAAAAATATTTTTTCATCATTTTAAAGCATGAAAATAAAATATTTTTATATAAATCATTATTAAAGATGAGATGTACTAATTGAAAATGAGAATTATTAAAAAAATAAATGCTATCATCAACAAAAGTTAAGGTGCTTAATTATAATTAAGATGTAATATATTAAATAAAAATTTTGATAGACAATATTACCCTCACAAATGTTACTTGTCTATTGCTAAATAATAAAATGTAATTATTTAGAGCGGATTCTTTTGACGCAGCCTATTTTGCATATTCAGAAATACAGAGTGAGGGACGGACGGAGGGAGATTTAATGGCGACCTCGAAATTTCAAGCTCTGTGGAATCACCCAGCTGGCCCTAAAACTAGTCAGTTCTTTTTCTACCACTTATTACATGTATATATGGGCTTATATGTTTTATAGTTGATATGATATTTTCGTTTGATGATTAGATAAACATACAATGAAGTTTCTTAGATTTAGATCCAATTCAATAATTTAGTCAGAAACACTATAACCGAATTTGGGTAAATTTGGAATATTAAGTTTTCCTTTATTATCTTAATATTCAGCGGATATGACCTTTTCTATTATTTTTTTCCCCCATTCTAAAATCGGGATTAAAAAGATTGGATTTTGGGTTTTTCGATTGAGTTATAGATTTTCTTTTGTCCAGAAAGTGTGGAATGTTTGGGAAATTTGTGGTGCTTTTGAGATGCTAAGGGATTTTAATAATTTTAGATTAAAGTTTTTAAATCCAGGAGCTGGAAATTAGTTGGCTGGAAAATAATTGTGGGACGTTAGAAAGAGAGAAGAATGAACTAATTAGCATGAATTTATGAAGTTATAATGGTGAATTAAAATGTTCTAGTCAATCAATTCGGATCAATTACTGAAAAAAAATAAAACAGGTCACTTTCTTTACTGATCTTACTTGGCTTCTATTGATTGACTGATCTTTTGTTCGACATAAATATATATGTTAGGGACGAAAAGTTCTTATGGTTATCATTTAGAGTAAATATTATCCCATGAAAATTTCACAGTATATGGAATAAGAACCCTTCTAGTTACATTCCATATAGTTTAGACTTTGGCAAGCTAGATAATGTGCAATCAGAATAAGCTAGCTGTAAAATTCTTAAGCTGTTATAAATTACAAGTTAATATTGCCCCTTCCTATTTTTTTCTTCAATTTACAAAGTTTAATTCTATACCAGACCGGAAATTAATGTACAGTCTTATAATGAAATTGAATGTAAATAATATAGCTGAAATTGAGTCCTTTTTTTTTGTTTCTTATCTCATATGGATTCTTTTTGAAGTTGTTTATCCTTGGATTGATGTTGGACGTTTTTTGTTTACCTCTCACTCTTGAATTAACTTTTATGTTATAGTTCATTTCTGGGCGCCAACATTCAAGTGGGGCATTAGCATAGCAAATATTGCCGACTCCACTAAACCACCTGAGAAAGTTTCGTATCCACAACAGATAGGTATCTTCATGTGATGATTTTTTGTGCTCTTTATATCCACGAGTCTATCTCATGTGCACGAAATAGAGTTAATAATTGTTTGTGTTTAGCCTGTACTGTTATATGTGAGTATAATTGACAAAGGTCTTTTTTCAAATATTATTTTTGGCCAAACTATTTATTTCCCCTTTAGTTATGTTGATCATAGAACCAAATTTTGCTTATTGATATGGTCATGCAACTGCAGCTGTTACAGCCACCGGAGTTGTCTGGTCACGCTACAGCACTGTGATTACTCCTGTAAGTTCAACTGTTGATAGAGTACATATATTTGCGCAGTACAATATTTAAATATCTTATGTGATCACCCTATGTTCTCTAAATTCCCATCACATTATTTTGCATATTCTTCTAGGAAAAGTTAACAGCTATGGCCTTTCTCTACTTCAATGCATAGTTTTTTCATTGGATAATTATATTACACTGCAATTTATTCCCAAAAACCTGAATATTACACTCTTCCCGGTTAGCATATTGAGCCCCCTTTCTTCGATCTTCATCCAGTACTTTTTGCTTCTTGCTTTAGAACCCTAAACTTGGAATGAAAAACTGTAATGGACTAAATAATATTCTGAATTTTTTTACTGAGATGAGATAATTATGTTGTGGATCATAATTTAAATGGATTGCGCATGTCTCTCTCTCTATTATCACGTATAACCTTTTCTCTATGTTTTAGCTTATAGTTGCATCTCATGTAATATCTTTCATGTCTTTGTGTATTATCTTGCTCAGAACAGATAAGTCTCCATATGTCCTGAGGGGGTCCTACTTACTGTAGTCAACTCAAGCAGAACTGTGAAAGGTTTTTTTGATTGTATAACATTGATCTTGAGGAAGCTGAGAGAGATTCATACTTTTTTTTCCTTCACATTTTTCTCTTTCTTGAGGTGGGGGATTCATTGTCTTCAGTGATTCATGGAATTTTAGGTTTTCACAGCAGTACTACACAATGTGACTCTAATTTACAACCTCGCCTCTAGTGCATAAAGGCAAATCAAGTGGCTTATTTCTGGTAAAAGTTTAATTCCGTTATTTTTGGTCAAAAAATGAGCTATGCAGGTCACATCGTACCTTTCACTTGTTGCTGCTAATTTCTTTTTATTTTCTTTTGTATTTTTCCTCATCTTTGCCTTAATTGAAATTTGTACTTCTTTTGCATATTCTTGATTTCTTTCTCTTAGCCCATCAAATATGAAGCATGATTCAGAAAGCTCAGTTGATATCTGTATTTTGAGATTACAAAAAAAGGTTTCCAGTAGCTGCTTCATTTTTCCTTTCCATTGCCAATCACCTTTCCTTGTTGCTTCCTTTGCATGTGGATCTTCCTCCTTTTGACTACCTCAAAGAAGGAAACTAATGAAGAGTAATGAATTCATTTCGCCATCTTCCTTGAACCACGTTTCCTAACAAACCAGAGTCATCCAAGTTGAACTTATAATAAATGCCACATGCTCTGTAGCCACTTTGGAATGTTCGAGTGGCTGTAAGAGCCCTACTGGGCGATCTTGTTATCGCCAGATCAGAGTGTCTAATATTTATAGACACCAGACCTCTATTTCAATCCCCTGACAAGGTTTCTACAAATGGAAGGTAGGTTGATATTTTAGGGAAGTAAAAACTTGGGGAGAAGAAAAGTACAGACCTTGACACGTTAGTAACTTTACAATCGTGGAAAGCGTGCATGTCACAAGGATGGTATTTTCTCCAATTCCATATGGAAAAGCACAGAGAAGAAGGAAATTTCTATTAAGTATAGCATCTAAGCTGTCATTGGTGGGATAGCCTGGGTAGAATGAAGAATGTGGCAGGCCCTCAACATGTTAGTAGCTTTATGATTTTGGAAAGTATGTGCATCTCAATGTTTATGTATTTTTTTTTTTCTTTTTTGGAATTTCCATGGGAAGAAGAAAAAACTTGGCGTGTAGGAAATTTCTTTAAAGTTATATCTGACAATAAGATTGAGGTGCAATTCTTGTCATCTACTTTCCAAAATAATTCTTGAATTGATCTCCTTCTGCCATTGTGTCTTGTTCAGCGGCGAGTCTATTGTTAAGACTTTATAGTCGCTTCCAATTGCCTTACTCGACCAAATTCAATCTATAATGCCTTCCCGTTGTATCTTTCTGCGTGATGAACCTCTGCATGGAGCAAATAGGTCTTTCTAGGTATCTTGCCTTTGTCATTCTAAATCTGTGATCCTCACTCTGGGCTGGTGACTTTATTTCTAGGTAAGGGATAAGTTGTCAGGAAAATAGGTAAGGGATAAGTTGTCAGGAAAAATAAAGAGACGCACGTTACATGGTATTAGTTTTATGATCATGCAAAGCACAAGTCTTTGCAATGTTTTCTTTATATTCCGAGTTTTGACATTTATGGCACGTTTGGTAACAATGATATGATAGAGCTGAGCAATATTAAGGAAGAAAAATATCTAATACTAAGTATAAAATGTAAACTTATAGGTAATATTCAGAAGCACCAATGCACGTAGAGTATCATCTGTTTATTAATGTGGCAGTGAAGTGATTTCCTCCTTCTGCTTTATACCGTATTTTGTATCTTGTATTCTCTTGCATAGTTCTTCAAAGTTAAATGTCTTGCAATTTTTTCTTGTGTCTGGGAAATCATGGATTATCAACTGCAGAAGAACTGGAACCTACTTAGTGTGAACGTTGCAATGGCTGCTACAGGCATCTACCAACTTACAAGAAAAATCCGGTCAGTCAATCATGTGTTATTTGTCACTCACTAAATTCTATCTATAATTTTCTTTACATATCAGTGGTGTTGAAAGTGGAATCCCAAGCATTGCTTGTTATTTCGTCTATGCTTTAGTATCGTTCTGAATCAGTGTGGTGTGTTTCCAGGCACGACTTCTTTAGCGAAGAACAAGCTGCTGTGGTTAAAGAATGATGACAAAACTCCTCTTTTTATAGGCCTTGTATGCTCGAATAGGCTACTGTGAAATTCGCCCTTTGGACTTATCACTTGTGCATGTCCTATTTCTATTCGCATCAACTTTCTTTATTCCCCTTCTAATTCTATTCACATTATCAGTATTGGTAACTGCTGATCTTGAAACAGAGAATGTCTTCATGATAATCTATGAATCTTCTTAGTCAAATGCCTGATTGTTATGACATTTTTCGAATAGAACATAACGTCCTTAAATCACCAGAATGAGATTAAAACATCGATGAGTTATAAGTGAGAATTATAGTTGTGTCCTTTACTAAATATATCCAACTACAATTTGATTTCCCCATAGTGTATAAAAATAACAATTGCATCACTCATAATGCAATTGGTACAAGTTGCAACCACCGCAATGTGGGAGAAGCATCAAAACTTCTCAAAAAGTAAGATGAATATGACAATTGAATTTGAACTAAGACCAGTGATAAGGGGTCCTATTAATACCCTGCTCTTGAAATTCACTTCTTCCTCGGGGTGTAAACCCGGGCCAATTTCAAAATTCCGTACAATCGGACTACTTTTGCCACGGCAGTTACAATCAAAATAAAAAAAAATGGATACTTCAACCGAAAGAAGTTAGCGGACCTAAGATTGTAAATGAACCCTGTCAATAGGAATACAATGGTGGGTAGCCCCAAAATCGATCAACATCACGACCTCCTATTGTTGTGCAATTTGCCCTTTTATGGTCTTTGATGCCGTTAATCCTACCACTGAATCAATTAAAATCTCAACGTATCACCAGCCTCCACCTCATTGTCGGCGTTAAATTTCCCTGCACCATTGCGGCCTCTGATCCGTCCAAATCCAATATCATCGATTCCTCGACTATTTCTTCTTTAACCAGCTCTCATAACTCTTTTTTATTTTCTCCGCAACACTTTCCAATAGTGTCGTATCCACCACACTATATTACAACATTTTTTGATCGAATCATGCTACAATCACTTAATGAGAGACATAATGTCACGTGTCATCTTATCATTTGATTGTTTAAAATACGGTCAGCTTATATATCCAATCATATATTGTCACACTTATCATGTCAAAATATCTGTCAACAATTTTCTATCAAAGTGGCGTAACCCTTTTGAACATTTATAGAATAATGTGTTCATAGCTTTTCGGGCATGTTTCGACCATAAACCAATAACTCACAAAATTCAAGGGATTATCATTGTGAAAAATACAGGCGATATCACAAGGTACAAAAGAAATGTGTGGAAATTAACATACCGTATCTAAGCTTGGTCCCTCTCAATTTATACCAACAGTCGATGTTTGGTATTTAACTTTTAAGAGATGGAGACCCATAACTACACCTTGTGAAAGGTTGGAAAACCTAACCCTAATTTTTCCTTTAAACATCATGTATTAAACAAATAGGCCTTCCCCATTGTAGATGAGAGAGTACCGAATTCAAAATTTCTCTCTTCTAAAGAAAAGTCAATTTAGAAAAACCTTTGTTTCCACTCAGATCATGTGACGAAGGTGAAACAAAAATATAAGTAGAGCACGTTCACTTATATATTTACAATATCCCAGTGTTTGGTGTGGCTTACAATTTTGATAAAAATTTAAGTCAGAATCAACAGTTAAATCTTATTTGAACTCCATTTTTGGGTCAAAATGCATTTTACAATGGTGTTTTGTTGGAGAATGTTTGGTTAAAAAATAAAGATAAATTTTGAATTTACGTGTAAAATTATTTTATGGAATAATGTGCGGTTAAAAATAAGTTTTGAAAAAATGGGGGGCCAAACGTAGACTAGTTTATTTATTTATTTTTGTTGACGTAGGAACTTGTAGCCGCTACCCGTCAACGGGGCCACGACCACCCGAATGAGCGGAGACCCGACCACTGTGAGTGCGCACTAGGTAAATCTCGCTCCATGTGCAGTAGTCTGCAAACTACACAGGAGAGGAATTCTACATTTCGTGGAACTCACAACTTTTATCAACTATGAAACTCATTTCATTGACTTTATCAAAATCTACTAAAAATCTAATTTTTAACCGCATCAAACATGCAATAATTTCTAAAAATGGATTATACACAAACAAAATACGATCTATTCTAACACAGTAACACCCCCAATTCAATTTGAATTCTAACTGAGAAATACAATGTGTGCATATATATTTATATATATAGCTTAAGGCTGCCTTGAATCGAATGGCCAGATCGAATGGACGATCGACGCTCCGCTACCCGCCAACAGAGCCCCGACCACCCGAAGGGGCGGAGACCCAACCATTGTGAGTGCGCACTAGATAAATCATGTTCCATGTGCAGTAGTTCGCAAACCACACAAGAGAGGAATTCTACATTTCGTGGAACTCACAACTTTTATCAACTATGAAACTCATTTCATTAACTTTATCAAAATCTAATTTTTAACAGCATCAAACATGCAATAATTTCTAAAAATGGATTATACGCAAACAAAATTCGATCTATTCTAACACAGTAACACCCCCAATTCAATTGGAATTCTAACTGAGAAATCCAATGTGTGCATATATATTTATATATACAGCTTAAGGCAGCCTTGAATCGAATGGCCAGATTGACGCAGCCAAGTTTCCTACTCTCCCACCAACCCTACTACCTAAACCTAAATCCTCCCTGCATTTGTAAGAAATCACCGGCACGGGAACGAACCCGATCAATCTCTTCCGAGATAGACCCTCATCGGAATCGGATACCGTCCGGCCTGGAATTTTATTGATGGTTCTTCTGTAGGAGCAAAACCACTTGGCCTGCAAGTAAGCAAGCCGCCGCCACGGCGGCAGGTGGAGGCCATTTGTTTTCAATGACTTCCTCATGGCTCTGCACATTAATCTCACCACTTTCTTGAACTGATCCACTTTGCCAACATATATTGATGGAAAAACTTCAAGCAGCGATGTGTAACTGCTTGTTGGACGTGCTATTGTGAATTCTCCAGCGAGGAAAACTTCGATTATGAAACGAGTTCCAGAAACATATGCGTCAATGTATTCATAATCCCCAGATAGGCAGCCACCTGTTTTCTCCCACTTTGATTTGCATAGACCTATTTAATTAGAATTCGAGAAGTAAGGGCATGCTTGGTAGGAAGATTCAAATTTTTATTTTTATTTTTTGGAATTGAATGAAATGGAGACTCTCCCGCGTCATAACCTCTGTGCCGCAACCGAGCCATTAAACGGCGTTTAAAATCTGGCAACGAGCTATTACCGATCTCACGGCAGGCCTTTTCAACCTCTACATGAATGTTTCTTGTAATGATGTCCTCCTCATCAGAGTCTATTAAACTTTCCAAATCATTTATCAACAATTCAAAATCGGGGCAATTGTTTTCCTGTTCAGATTCAACCTCTCTCTCTTGATCATTTTCTTCAGTCTCTCCCTCTTCTCTCTCAAGAAATGAATTCACAAGATCAGACAAATCCGTCAAGCTTTCCGGCGAGTGTTCGCTGCCGCTGCTCTCACTCTCTTTATTTCTCGCCGCCGCTTCTTCAAAAACAGCCGCCAGCCTTTGGAATTTCACAGGGATTCCCATCATTATCTATTGTTTTTGATCTTTAAACTTTAAAGGCTGCTTTTTCCCTTTTGAGAAAGAATACGATTGAAGTGAAGACTACCCTGATGGCAGTTTATGCTCGTATAGTTCTGTCGTAATTATGGTAATGAGATGTGTGTATAAAACATAATGGTGATGGTGAAGACCACACACTTATGATGGGCATATTCTCGTTTAGGATTAAGGGTTCACGCCAATGAATGTGGCCAGCAAATAGAACCTAGTTCAAGAGTTAAATGTGTTACATGTAAAATAATTTAAACTGGATTGGGACACTAGAGGGATCAATGGCTGGTAATAAACTGAAAAAGAATACATCATAGATTTGTTTGATCTCCAATCATTGCCAAGAACTCCACCAAATCAACGGTACGAATTATTTCGAACTACACATTCTATCAAACTACACAATTTTTGGCACAATTGGACATTAAAGCCATGAATAAAAAAAAAAAAGTAGTCAGACCATGCAGCTGATGAATATTCATGCACGTGAATATGAAAAATGGAACTACTAGGTTTCATCTTAGCAAGTCGGTGTCCAATTAGAGATGGTAGCGGGGCGGGATGGGGCTTAGACGGACCGTGCGGGGCTCGGGACGCTGGCCTGCCCCGTTTCCAGCCCCTTTTTTAAAAAAAAATTCTAGTTAAAATACAAATTCAAAATCTTAAAATCCAAAGCAAATAATGTTCAAACTAACTACTTTAATATCCAAAGCAAACACTCGAAACAAACATTGTTCAAAATTAAACATTTTCAGGTAGAATTACATTATAACTAAATTTCATTTCTTTATCCAAAATTTAATATTTTTCCATCTTCATAACTTCATTCATCAGTAGAACAAGAGATGACACAAGATGGTTCCTGTAAAACGAAAAAAAGTATTATACTCAATATCATCATAATAACTATGATTAAAATTTACATTATCTCATAAATAAAATTAACTCCTCATCAATATCCTCATCTTTTTTTTTTATACTTCATGGGGTGAATTCGGGGCGGGGCATCTCCGCCCCACACCGCTCCGTGACCCGAGACGGGGGGATCGCCGCCCCGCCCCGCCAACCCATCGGGGTGGGGAAGGGCGGTTTTTTTTGCCATCACTATATCCAATCTATAAAAATAAGCAAATTAATCTTAAGTTTTCGCTAGAGTTACACAGCAAGTTTCAAAGCTGAAAATTGTTCAAATCTTTGCTAAATCATGATATGCCCTCGCATTTAATTTTATGAAACTACATACTATTACTCAACTTAAACTGGTGCCCATGATTCATGGACCAAACGTAGATTTAGATGCTTTCAGTCATCAATGACTGATTATATATACTGCTGTGGATAATTATGAAAGGTTAATAACTAACACGCTCCATTTTAAAGATTAGAGACTTGCTATGGAATAATAAGTTTGAGGGCTATTGTTGCATTTTTTTTCCTAAATATATATATTAGATAATTTTCAAACTCATTTTCTTTGGGATGGTAGATGCGGAGACACGACATTGAAAATTAACTGGTATGGCTAAGTTCATTGAACTTGGAATGAGTCTATATACATTGAATCTGTCGTTGAAAAATCACTTTTTTATCATAAAATTATTGGATACATTTGTGGGAAAATTTTTGTTCTCTAGTCGTATGTGACCTTATTTACGGATAGATGCACTTGAATGACAAATCTTATCCTCTACCGAATAACATTATGGTTAATTTGATCTCTTAACTACCTACAAATGAAATTAAAAATAAAAAAAATCACAGTTCTCTTGTTGCATTCATGGCTAAGTTCAGGCGTCTATGTACAATCGATTAGCTTGTGGGGGTCCAGACACCTACGAGTAGAAATTCAGAACAATTTTAGTTTGGTACTATTAATATTACACTAGTGGTCTATCAACTTGATGAGGTTTGTTTAGAAGATTCGAACAAGTGATTTAGTCCAATTCTAAGACAACTATAGAAGATGACAACTTCGACATTTGACATCGATTTAATTCTTAAACACATAGAATGAAGAAAAAGAGTTCGGACAAGGATGCCTAACTCAACATACAGGTGAGAAGCTTGCCATTAGAAGTTAGAAATATGGCTCCTGTAATATGATGTGGCGTAGAGAGTACTAGGTTACAAACTTGAGGGATGGCAACGCTTCAATTGCGAAAGCATCTCTTCGACCATAATCTAAAACCTATTTAGTTAAAATATGAGAAATTAAAAAAATTAAACTCAGAAAATTTTCATCTCTCACGATAAGATCCCTCACAATGTAATCTAACTCGTGCGCTATAGTACAATCGAGTGTCTATCAGAGTCAAATTTAATTTGCTGGATTGATGGTGAAATCTTCAGCTTCTCGTTTCCCCTGTTTTAATATTAAATACAAGACTTCATCTACGGGATTATACTCATTCCCCATCGAAGAATTCCTCCTCAGATATGCAGTATTATGGGTTGTTGAATCATGATATTTATCATTAAGCAAAACAATTCTTGCGAGTAAGAATAAACTGGGGTAATTACATTTGAGTACCCTATCAAATATTGAAGTCATATCTTGAACAAGAACGGGGGCCACAAACTTGCCAAAATAACAAATTCATTAGCCAAAATTGATCACTATCTTTTCTTAAACTGATCAACTATTACTATGCAACAGGACTTTACAGAAGAAGCTGGTACAAATATCAAGAAAATAAAGAGGTAGTCTAGATTTGAATTTTGGTAACTAGATCCTGTGTGGTCACTGGTGTCAGGTCCACTAGGAGGTGTTGACCCAGTTTTTGAAGTTGCCAATCATGAGGCACCCTTAGGAGGTAGATAAGAGAGAGAAAATTGAAAGAAGAATATACCGAGTTAATTTAATCAATGGTAACTGAATTTGTTAGCCATACCTTGTCAAAGTATTTGCCATAGTTTCTCAGCAGCAAAGAGGCCTGGTCTTAGAAATTAGCTGAAACTGTGATTCTCAGCTTCGTTTTCCTAGGTTAAACCTTCACCTAATAAGAACGGTACAAAGGTTCCTAAATTGTCCTCCGACTACAAACTCTTAGCTTGATCAAGTTGGATTCATGATTATCTTTTGACAAGAATGGAGGCTTCTAACCTTTTCAAAATGTGCAAATGAGAACTGGGTCGACGAATTTACCCTTCGGTAAAAAAGCATGTGCTTCATTTGACTTGACCTAACGACTGAAATGGATGCAAACTGTGAAGTAGGATTGAGTCTTCTAATTTCTTCAAGGTTGAGGACAAAAATGCGACAAAAATTGATCAAGGATACGATCATATCTTTCATGAAAGGATGGGGACTAAATATGTAATTTACCCTCGCTAAAATGGATTCAGGGCAATCATTGGTCCGACTAAAATAACTTGATTTTCCTGTAACAAAGATAGACTTGACGAAATAATATTGAATCCTACCCTATCTCACCGTTTAAATTGCTGATAAAGAAAATTTAGTCCGGGGAGATTATCTTTTCGTCAAAATTGCCAATGATCAGTTATCTGTTTTGGTAACGAAAGCCATAAGCTCGAATCCTATCGAGTGCAATGCGTAGAGTAAGATCACTGAGGTATAGTCCACGCTAGTCTATGTTTAGAGTAAGCATGGGCCTCGAGTCTCCATTTCCATTTAAAATATGAATAACTTGAAAATAATAAAATAAATCTCAAGAATTTGAACCCCGTCCCAAAGATTAAAGAGCTTATTGTTCTTTTCATTGCAGCCTCAGACAAAATAAGCAATACACAAATGACTGGATCAAGAAGGCTGCACAAGATTAATAAGATTTGATCATCACATATGACTTCACTTGTTCTAAAAAGGTCTGAACCCAAGGTAAGACGATTACAATGACGAAGAAAAAGATTAAAAAACAGGGTTATGCAAACAAATATATTACAGCTTAACTAACAAAAGAAACCCATTTGTTCTTACTCAGAACATCAAAAGCAATACAACCCCAATGCAGTTACCAAATTAAAATTCAAAACAGTCCAACACTTATATCTTGAACCATTTGATAGAAGGATTCCTCAAAAATTTCGACTTTTTAACATCAGACGACAGAAACATACATAAAGATAAATTAGGACAACAAATTGACAAAAAGTAACCATATATTGCAGTAATCATCTTCCAAGTTCTAAAGATCAATCTTGAAAAGTACATCAGATTATCAAACTTGTAGGTGGCTTTGTATAATATGATGCATCAACCTGTAATACAGTGTCCTTCATGTCCACATTGTTGGACAAATTGAATCTTATTCAGATCGAGTATGGAAGGCAGCTTAATAGATTTACATTCTGGTTCTGTGCTGTCGATTTAGTATCAGACTTCAATAGATTCCTGCACCACAGGTTTTGTCTGTGCTTGAGCTTCAACAACAGTTTCGTTATCTTTGACAGGTTCGTTCTTGATTGGCTCGACTTCTGCCTCGTGTTTTTGTGTATTAGATTCATCTTTGCTCATTTCCCGGGATAAGTTGCTTAGCTGAGACTTTAATTCACGTGTTTCCTTGGATACAATTGTCTTATGAGATAAAACATGTCTCTTTTCATTAGATAAGGTAGTTTTCTCAGACGGCAACCGAGGAAGAGATTTTCGTGAAGAATTCTTGACATGGGCCAGAGGTCCTTTTTTAAGGTTATTTTGTGACACTTTCTCATCCAAGCTTAGCCTACCTAGGATAGCATTGGAATCACCATTTTCTTCATAATTGGCAGTTGGTGAACTCTTTTTCCGACCAAGCTTCGGAGATTTAGGTCTTGTTGTAGGTATCTACATCAAAGTAGGATATTGATACAAGGTAATTAAACCAAAGGTAAAACATTTAACTACTGCTTGAAACCAACTTCACAGGGAATTTCATGTTATAATGAAGGAGGGAGGAAGAGGTAGAGAGAGAAAATTAACATACCTTTTCCTAGTGTTAAGGTACAATTTTGATTCTATACATTATCATAAAACACTTTCTATAACATTCTCTTTCTGATAGCAACAAATATTTCACCATGAATTTTCATATAATAATTAGCTTAACTACCACGGCACGCCTTCCTCACTGGCCCGGTTGTTAGTGCATACTAATGCCGTTGTGGTATCGTAAATTTGCTAGGGAGGATTATACATCATTGACGATATTAAAGAAGAAAAAGAAGAGTGTCCAGCCTTTGTCAATACTATGCACCAACCATGCATTTGATGTTTTATTAAAATTCCAAATTAATGTCTTTGCACCACAAAATATCAAACTGACAGCCTCCAAATGCCACCATCACATACCTCCAGTTCCATTTGGCATAATCACCCATGATCAAAACCAAAAGTATATGCCACCATCAGTACTGAACAATCATAAAATGACAACCTGTGTCAACATTGGAATCAGGATTGCCTGGGCCAACACTAACAGAACCCGACACAAATTTCACAAAACTGTCATTCCTTGCACATACCGCATAAAGCCACCACTATTCCAACATCAATGTTGGGAACAAAAGTTCTACTCAAATTTGGACTCAAGGCCACACAATTTAGAAGAATATTAGATCTGTGTGTAGATGACAGGGATCTCGCTATAAAGCCTCCGCTATTCCAACATCAACATTGGGAACAAAATAGTTCTACTCAAATTTGGACTCGAGGCCCACACAATTTAGAAGAATATTAGATCTGTGTGAGATGACAGGGGTCTCACTATATGAAATTTAGTGCAAGTCTCATTCCCAGTGCGTGGAGACCAAGGACCTAGAAATGACAGGATAGTTAAAAGCAGGGAACACTTTTTTTTTAGTCTATTTTGAAAACAACACAAGGTTTTCTACAAATTTTCAATAACAAGTCAGCTCTGTAGCACGGACACTTCAATTAGGGTAGCATGTCCGTGTTCGACACGTGTCGGACACGAGTCGATTCCGACACTTCTCGGACACTCTACC
>CAIGRP010063078.1:0-16850 GCA_903798385.1 Fraxinus cuspidata | reverse complement strand
GGAAGCAGAAATGGTTGAAATCTTAAGATAATGGCACGCTTCACCATATGGAGGGCATTTTGGAGGAATGAAAATAGCTGCTAAGGTACTCCAATATGGTTTCTATTGGCCAACTATTTTTAAAGATGCACATAGCATAGTTAAGGCATATGATCAGTGTCAAAGAATTGGAAACATCCCTAGGAGAAATGAGATGCATTTGAACTCCACACTTGAAGTAAAGCTCTTTGATGTTTGGGGTATAGATTTTCTGGGTCCATTCCCATTATCTTATTCATGTCAGTACATCTTGGTAGCAGTAGATTATGTCCCTAAATGAGTTGAAGCAATCGCTACACCAATGATTGGTGTCAAAGAACTGGGAACACCTCAAGGAAAAATGAGATGCCCCTGAACTCCATACTGGAGGTAGAGCTCTTTGATGTTTGGGGTATAGATTTCATGGGTTCATTCCCGTCCTCTTATTCATGTCATTATTTCTTGGTAGCAGTAGATTATGTCTCTAAGTGGGTAGAAGCAAAATCTACAACAACCAATGATTCTCAGGTGATCATAATTTTTTTGAACAAAAACATCTTCAGTCGATTCAAACACCAAGGACACTCATTAGTAACGACGGCAAACACTTTTGTCATAGGATGTTGGACTCGATTTTATCAAAATATGGATTGAATTATTGCATTACTACATCTTATCACCTACAAACAAGTGGTCAAGTGGAAATCTCAAACCGGGAGATCAAATGGATTTTAGAGACAACAGTTAATGTATCAAGAAAAGATTGGACAAAAAAGTTAGATGACGCTCTCTGGGCATACAAAATAGCATTTAAAAAACCAATTGGGATGTCCCCATGTTGATTGGTTTATGGAAAAGTTTGTTACTTACCTGTGGAGTTGGAGCATAAAGCATACTGGGCAATAAAGAAACTAAACTTTGATATGCAACAAGTTGGAGGAAAAATACTTTTACAACTCAATGAGATGGATGAGTTCAGGAATGATGCCTATGAAAATGCTTGCATTTACAAGGAACGAACAAAGCGATGTCATGACAAATTCATTCAAGGAGAAGAATTTCGGGTGCGCTTGGAAAATTAAAATCTCGATGGGTATATCCTTATGGCACAATTGAACTATAACATCCATAAAAGGGTAATTTCAAAGTTAACGGTCAAATGTTGAAGCAGTATCAGGAAGGAGGATCCTCGAAAGAAAAGTCCTCCATTCTATTAGATGAACCAGAATAATCATCATTGCAATCGAGCTCAAGCCGATGAATTGAGTGCTTCCTGGGAGGCAAACCAAGCTTTCTTTTATTTCTTTATTTATATATTCCATTTTTTAGTATAGTTTAGTTTATTTGAGACTCATCATCCATAACCGATTTCCCTTAGGTCATCGAAATGTCGGTTTCTTAGATGTTAGAGCTAAGACTTGTTCTAGTTATTAGATCTTAATACTTTATTTGATTTTTAAGAACATGACGTCGTGAAATATTTAAACCAATATTGACCAAGGAGGCAACATGAGTAATATGAAAGCTAGCCGTTGAATTAAAAGTCATATAATGGGAGTCTTTTATTCATTTTTTCCACAACCCTTTATATGCGGATTTAGAATTCATGACAATATCTAGTTTGAGTTTGAGTGAAAAACATGAATTTTCATTTTTTTTATATGTTTTTGTGTGCTCTTGTTGCTTTAGTAAACAAAAAAATGAAAAATTTCAAAAATATTTTTTTTGTGCTTGTGTGAGTTAGTTGGCCTGGCTGGCAATGAGAAATGTATTGAATCATAAATTGATCTATGAATGGTGAATAAGTTTCATAATTAGAATAATTTTACTTTTGCATGTGAAATTTGATATATATTGAGTTTAAGTTAAACATTGTGTATGAATGTGTTGATTTCATAATTGGATATGTTGAAATAGTGGACCATAGATGCTAAACCCAAAACCACTAAATTTTACATCTTTGGACTAATTTTAGAATAGTTTGGGGGACTTTACTGTTGTGGAAATATATTGAGATAAATGGGGATTCCATGTGTGAAATAAAAAAAAAATTTATGTGGATTGTCTAAAGTCAATAGGATGAAATTGAGTGAAAATCTCAAGTTAGAGGTTGTTTTCACTTGAATTGGTGTTTAATTTGGGACAGTGCACTAATCAAGGCATAAGAAAATTATTTTATTGGAATTTTTTCTACGTGGCCTTTATGACTCGAGCAATTAAGTCTACAAGGATCTTTGAAACCTATGATCATCGGCCGAAAGCTTGTTACATGGGTCATTTAGAAAGTTTGAGAGAGAATGTTCAAATAAATTAAAAAAGAGAATTGAAAAAAAATATAGAAATCAGAAAAAACAGGTATATGAAATAGAAGACGTATACTAAATGCCTTGGTTATGTCCCAAATACTTATTTGGGAAAATTTGACTTTTGATAAAAGATTATTAGTTTAGTTAAGTCCTAGAGATTGAAGCAATCAAAATATAGAGAATCCTTATTTATTGACATATTGACTAACAATTAGTGAGATTTATCTAAATTAGAGAAGTGATGATAGTATAAAATTCAACCTTAGTTCACCCACTTGAAAAGAGCAAAAATAATAAGTTTGGGGGTATGTGAATCTTACGAGTGACGAAAGAATATATTTGACCATTGAAGGTCGAGCATTGAAACAACTTATAAATTCATAATACTATACTAATTCTTCACACACATGTCGATTTTACATTGAAAAAGTAGATTTTAATTTCTGTATTGTGATTTTGAAGCTGTGATTAGATTTAATATTATGATTTCAATCTTAAAATAAAAAGCCTAGTTCTAAATCTTTTTTACTTTGCTTAATTGATTTGCAACTAATTATGTAATTAACATTGCGTGATTGTGTATTTGTTAGGTTTAAGTTTTATTTGAGGACAAATAAAGAGTCAAATTTGGAGGTATAATAAGTGTAGTTTTTATACTTATTCGAGTCTTTAAATTACGATATTTTATTATTTTTTGAATAAAATTCTATTTAATTTATGTTATATTGGGCCTTAATTGAAATGTCAATGGGTTTGGATTCCTTGGTTGAAACTATTAAAAAGGGTTGTGAATTATTATATATACACACACATTCATGTAGACGGAAAAGTGGCAGCTTCTGGGAGAAAACAGGGGCATCGATTTATATATACACCTGGAAAGGAGGCAGCTTCTGGAGAAAAAAGAGAGTTGAAATTGAGAAATTGGATACACATTGGGAAGAAAAAGTTGATACCTTCTGCAACAAGTTTTTAGGCAGCAATTGGTTAATATATATATACACAACACGCACCAGTAGGGAGAATTAAAAGGAGATTAATACACATAGTGGACGGCAGAATTGGAGGCACAACAAGAGGAAATTGGCCAGCTACATGTAATTTGGATATCATTCACTTTTCGTCGATTTTTGGTGATGTCGTTCCACTTTTGCGCGTTTAATTTCAACGTTATGAGTGTCTAAATACTTTTATTGTTAGGATGGATGATGTAGTTTAAGATTTTCATTATATGTTTAATTCCAAGATTTTCATGTCACTTTAATACTTGTTAATTAATTATTGTGTGTTTAATGCTTCAATTGTCTGCGTAACAATTGATGATCTAGAAATAATATTGAGATCAAGAGGTGATGTATGATTCTAGCTCGTGCAATAATTAACATAAATATTATAAGAGATTGAGAGATAATTATAGAATATGCGATACATGTTGAATTCTTATTAATACGTTCATATGTGTGCGTGAATTTATATAGAGATATAATAAGTTTGGACATATGAATATGATTAGTGTTTCTCGAGAGAGACCGCTAACTACAATAGGCTAATTCAATCGTTAACGCGTATGAAAAGATGACTGAATGAATTGGAATTAAATGTATTTTAAATAAACTAAGTGAAATCAAAAATCATAATTATCCAATCACATAATCTTATCTACAGTTTTAATTTGAGTTGTTATTTTATTTATTAGAACTTTGTTTAGAAAACATAATTTGATTTGATCATTAGTTACCAGTTTAATTTAAATTGAAGTTATATTGAAGTTATGTTAGTTTAAAATTTTATAGTAGATAATAGTCTCTGCGAGACAATATTCGAACTTAATAAATTCACTTTATTACTTGTCACGATCTGTACACTTGCAAAATTTGACTAACATGTTACACGCGTGTGAAGCAAACGTACCTGAAGACCCCTCTTCGGTGCACTTAACCTACCTCGAGCTCAAGAGTTTATGATCCACTAAGGTTACTTAACTCCCAAGCCCAACCTAGGATAGATGGGTCCTGACCATTCTGGATCACGCATCTGAGCTAACCCATGTCTCCTAGAAAACTCATCTAGCCAAGATCATACGTTATTGGACCCGTGTCATTAGGGTTGGACAAAACTCCCGAATCGAACCGAACCGAACGGTTCTTCTTAAATTAAATACCCGAACAGTTATCTAAATCAAGAACAGACGAGTTCGACGGGTTCGGTTCAGTTCTCGATTCTAGACCTAGAACCGAAGAATCGAAAAAGAACCGAATCTCCCTAACGTTTTTAATTTTTTTTTATCTTAAATAAATCAAATTATTTTATTTTTTTTCTAAATGAATTTGCTAACTAATTAATTTAGCTAAAACCTAAAATATGATTTTACTATTTTCAATTTTCAGTCAAGCCCAACTTAATCAAATTGACTTAAATTTTATTCAAATCTCTTATTCTACCATAGTGTCGTTTTTGTCGTTATATTATTGTGGACTCGCTATCTTTCTCTTATTGTGATTTTAATAGTCAAATCTATGAAGAATTCAACAAAGAAAAGTGCAAAAGATATCACCAGATTGGACTACGTTATTTTGTAAGAGTTAAGATTGAACATGTCATAGTCGAATTAATGTAGCGTTGTTGTAAATATAAAAAAATTAATATTGTACGGAAATCGGGTATCGAATAGAACCAAATCAAATAGAACCGAATCGGACCATGTCCAGCCCTACACGCTATTTTGTTATTTACCTTTGAGTAGCCCTGGGCACCTTGACCTCAGTGCAGACTTGGGGACAAATGTCATCATGGTATAAGTCCTACCTTATCTCTCCTTGTAGAGTCCTACTATGTTACATTTCTTGTGTTCTAACCACAGTCGAAGTCCTAAGATCTTTAGGACTCCAATCCCATCTAGTCAACATAGTATTATGCTAGTATTCTAATTTTGTTGTGATTACGCCTAGCCAAGTTCTATATATACCCAACACTAACTCTTTATTCAAGTAAGTTTTTCAGAATTTATATCCTTGTGCTGGTATTCTCTCCATCTATTTCCCAACTTAAGCATTGAAAGGCTACATGAACAATTCTTATAGCCTTCTTGTAGGCGGTTCGAAGGTTCCAATCGATCTCATCTCTCGTACATTCCTAGTTCAAGACCAGGAAACTTCGGGTATGATTTTTTGTAGTATCAAGTGATATTAAATTGTAGGTTCAAATAAATGCTGATGCATGGAATCCATGTTATTAGACCCATCATTCAATGCCATCTAAATTAGATAATCCATCATATGATGACATATTGCATTACTCTTTTTTAAGAGTCAAGTTATAAGAGGTTTCTAATTACCTAAATTCCTAATTTAAACATGTCCAAACTCCCAAGTACTTCTTTGTTTGCCCTACCACCCCTCGACACCATTACAATCCCACACTAAATACAAAAACCAAATCCACTGGGAGTTCTCCAACCGGCCATCTTCACTAGGCAGTAATGAGCTTAACCGGCCTTTTCTTCCAAATATGATCCACTTACCCTTACTTTTTACAGTTGTGATATTTAAACTACGATTCAACCTTTCAATTAATTTCTTCAACATAAAAATCAAATAATAACCTTAAAATTAGGAAGGAAAAAAAATTAAAAGAACTTATGAAATCATTAGGACCTCTTTCAGTTAAATTATGTTCTTTGAAATTAAATAAAAAATCGCAAACAAATTGTCGTAACTATTAGGGGCCTACTGATGCCCTCCACATCATCCATCCACTTAATCGCCACGTGTGTCCGAACTGATTTGTACCATCACGTGGCAGATGAACCGAATCCACAAGTACGAACTAACGTGTCTTCCAAACTGGCTTAGACCATCACGTAACAAACAAACCAGATCCATGAGTACAAACTGACATGTCTTCTAGACTAGCTTAGACCATCATGTAATAGATGAACAGGATCCACGAGGACGACGGATCCATGAGTATGAACTAACCTACCTTCCAAACTGGCTTAGACCATTACGTAACAAACGAACCGGATCCACGAGTACAAACTGACGTGTCTTCTGAACTGGCTTAGACCATCACGTAACAGACGAATCGGATCCACGAGGACGAACTAATTCCATTAAACCAAACGGAAATGCTACGTCCCCTTGGTAGAAGAGCTAAACTCATCCGCCATTCATGGAGGATGAAAAGGCCTGTACTCCACGTTCACCACATTTTCCAATTCGCCTCACCACACCTCTACCAAAATCCTTTGTATGGAAATATATCCAAAATCAAATCCTTGACTGAGTGATGGGATGTGGGGCAGGCTACAAACAGTCAACTCAGTTGCTCTGTCAGAAATCATTTAATGCCCGTTAATCTATAGATTGACATATTGACACCTATTAGAGGACGGCCCGACCGAATCTGAAGCCGTGTATCCCCTTATCCAACGGTTCTCCTCTTTCCATCTCTAGTATGAATACCCTCACACAATGGCAAGCAAGGGTTCCAATCCCGAATCTTGGCATCCTAGTCTTAACTCAAAAGGGCTCTTTACAATATTTGTACACATTCCCAACCACGTTCTGGTGATCAATTCATCTCCGGACGACATTTTCATAACACTGACTTGACCATCGGAGTGTTCGTAGTCGCTTCCATCCCCATCGAAAAAGGCTACGAGTGACTAATGGTGTACTACTGTGCGCAGGAAAGAGCTTACGTAGAATTTCGTTCTGGTGGCCACGTGTCAGAACCATTTTTTAAGGTCAACAGATTGGCGCCATCTGTGGAAAACATCACTATAACTATGATTTTCCCCATGAAAGAAAAGCTTATCGAAATATTTGGTTGATATCCTCCCTTGAAAAAGGGATTTGTTCTGGAAAAGAACAAGCTGTAAACTATCTTCGCCGTCCAAAAGAAGAGAACCGATAACTCCGAACCAATAAGCTCTAGCAACGAAGAGGTGAATCCACGAAGGGTAAGAGAGATCTCTGAAGAAGAGATCATTCAGAATAATGTTGCACACCAACTGTCCCATCATCGATACCGCAGGGGCAGAAGAACTGCGAGATTAGCTGCCGAAGTGGCTCGCATGGCCACTAGCATGAGGGACATCGCAACCTAAAATCCAGCTATGCAAGAACTCCCCATGCAGGTACAGAATCAAGTTGGCTTCCAAGCCCATCAAAATCCCACACAATCAGTTTGAGACCGAAGAACTAAAGTAGAATCCAGCCAGAGAACTTATTCTAATCAGTAGAGAGAAGTTCTGGTTGAAAGGAAAGTGGGAATGGACACCTCCAACTACACGGTCTCCCCAGCTGATGATGCCCAGGTAGGAGGAAATAACTTCCCCCACAGAACATTGTTCCCTTCAAAATCTCGAAGTATGAAAGAATAGGCAACCTAGAGAAACATCTCAACAAATACAAAACGCAAATAAGCCTTCGAGGCGCCACGCCCGCCCTGAAGTGTAGGGCCTTCCACTTAACACTAAGTGACGCAGACGAAGTGTCGTATAGTAGATTGGCACCCCTTAGCATCAGGAGTTGTCCAGACCTCAAGAAGGCATTTCTAAATCAATACTTGTTAAGGAATGAGAGAAAATTCCAATCCAGCGCCTTTAAGATATGAGACAAGCGGTAGGGAAAACACTGAGATGTTACCTCACCCATTTTACTGATGAAATAATGTATTGTGAACAAGTCATGGACAATGAAGCCCTCTCAGCTCTTAAAAGAGGATTGGATATGAATATATTGTTTTGGAGAGATGTTCGAAGTAAAAACCCCTTTACCTACGATAAACTGGTAGAGATGATGAAAGTTGAAATTGTCAAAGAAGAAATGAGTGACCATCGCAACAGGGCGGTACAGGGGATCTATCGACCTCAGAGATAGATTGGTAGAGGCCCCACCCCACAGACCGTGAGTCAGCAATGGACCCAGGCCGGACATGCTATGGCCCCCACTTCTGGATAGGCGTTGACCACAGCCATTTTGAATGCGGTTTCGACATTAGCATACAAAAACATTGGACCCAGAAACAACGGTCCTGGCAGACTCTCTACCTCTAGAAATAGAGGAATAGGTAGAGGGCTGAGTAATAGACCTCAAGATGAGTCAACCCTATTGCACGTTCCACCGCTTCTACGGCCATAGCACAAGTGAGTGCAGAGAAGCCACGAGATCTACAAGAAACAACTCTCGCAGCGCTTGGGAAAACTGCCAACATGGTGAAATCCCAAGGCAGAACTCACTAGAAGGGGCGAAACGAGACGAGAAGAGGCCCAAAAGCAGTTAACGACTCAGGAGAGACCAGGCCACCGCGAACGAACGTCAGCCCATTAGAAAAATCGACACATTCATTGGGGGACCACATGTAGGGAGTGAGTCCAAAAATGCACAAAGGAACTACACAAGAGAGGCCAAGGAACCACCTATTGCTAGCTATATAGTAAGCTAATCCTACAAGATGAGATTCGTAGAGCCTATCACATTCACCTAGGAAGATATGATGGGCGTACACTACACTATCCCTACTGCGACGCACTAGTAATAAGAGTTGTAGTGGCTTGAAATGGATTGAAGCACATGCTAGTAGATAACGGGAGTTCAATCAATATTCTATTCAGTTCTGCTTATGAAGATGGCGATATACCGTGAGCTCACCCCTTTGAAATCCCCATTGTATGGGTTCATAGAGGATAGCATTATCCCAAGGGGAAAGATCACCCTGGCTGTTGAAATGGGGGCCACGCCCCTAGTAGCACATTACTTCATGGAGTTCTTGGTAGTCGATTGCTAGTCTGCATACCATGGAGTGCTAGGAAGACCAACTTTGAAGGAACTATGGGCAGTTACCTCTATTCATCACCTATGTACGAAATTCCTTACTGAACGAGGAATAGCCACCAACCAGGCAATCAGATGGGCTCAAGAGAGTGTTATCTCAATTTCTTGAGAAAGGCTGAGCTACGGGGAGTCAACATGGTGCTCCTCGATATTGAGATGTTTGAAGTCCCTGAAGAAGAGCAATACCCTGCACAAGGGGAAGACGTCAAAATAACAAAGGCTCTTGTGAAGGACCGACCTGGAAAGGTAGCCTTGGACGAGCTATATCATCACGTCATCGAATTTAAATCACTAGCCACTCCAATGAAAGAGCTAGAAAGCTTCCCAATAGATTACCAAGACGCTTTTGCATGTGGGAAAGGATTTGGAAAAAGAAAGAATTGAAGGACTTCCTCCGCAAAAATTTAGATGTCTTCGCGTAGAAGCATGAGGATATGATCGGAATAGACCCGAAGGCCAGTTGCCATCATTTGAAAATAGACCCAAGTTAGACCCCGCACAAGTAGAAGAGAAGAACCTTGAATGCGGAAAGGTATGAGGCCATGAAGGAAGACGTGGAAAAATTGATCAGCAATGGCTTCGTTATAGAGGTCACCTATGCGAAGTGGATATCCAATCCCATGCTGGTGAAGAAACACAACGGTAAGTGGAGAGTGTGCATTGACTTCTCCAATCTCAACCAAACTTGCCCGAATGACATTTTTTCACTTCCTCGGATTGATCTGTTGGTAGACTCGACAGCAAGGTACGAGTTGCCAAGTTTCATGGATGCTTATTCGGGCTACAACTAGATCTCCATGAATCCAGGAGATGAGGACAACACTTCCTTCATCACAGACAGATGACTGTATTGCTACAAGGTGATGCCCTTTAGGCTGAACAATGCTGGAGTCAATTATCAAAGGTTGGTAAACAAGATGTTAGCTAATCAGTTCGGTAAAACGGTGGAAGTCTATGTTGCCGATATGCTTGTTAAGAGCCTCTGAGCTAAAGATCATGTAAAACACCTGGGCAAAGCCTTTCAGATTCTAAGGAGATACTGGATAAGGTTAAACCCCCTCAAGTGTGCATTTGGTATAGCATCTGGAAAATTCCTAGGATATATAGTAAACTAGAGAAGAATTGAGGTGAACCCAGAGAAGATCAAGGCGTTAATCTAAATAAGGTCACCTAAAAAACCAAAGGAAGTGAAATGGCTTACTGGCAGGGTGGCCGCACTCAATCGCTTCATATCCAAGGCTACTGAAAAGTAACTTTCTTTCTTCAAAGTTCTCAAAGGTGGGAAGAGGTTGCGATGGACGCCGGAATGTAAGGATGCGTTTCAGGCATTGAAAGATTACCCCGGACGAGCTCCCCTTCTGTCTAAACCCAAAGTGGGTGAGCCACTACATCTCTATTTATCCGTGTTCGATGACACCATCAGTTTGGTTCTCGTAAGGTAAGAAGAAACGCATCAGTTGCCTACTTATTACATAACCAAAGACCTGCTACCAGCAGAAGCATGTTACCCATATATGGAAAAACTCGATCTCTCTTTAATCAATGCTTCTCAAATTCAGGCCTTACTTTTAAGCCCACAACATCTATGTACTGACAAACTTCCCCTAAACCAACTTCTCTAGAAACCAGACGCATTAGGGAGGTTGCTGAAATAGGCAGTGGAGCTCAGTAAGTTCGACATAGTGTATAAGCCCAGAGCCTCAGTTAAAGGATAGGCCCTAGCTAACTTTGGCACCAAGTTCGCCGAAGCCCCTGAGATTGAAGTGAATATAGAACCAGTGGAGCCTCCCACCTGGAACCTCTTTGTAGGTGGGTCATCTGGAAAGGCGAGTTCGGGAGCTAGGATAGTCTTGGAGAGCCCAGAGAAGCATAAACTTAATTGCGCAGTAAGGCTCAGATTCAAAGCATCTAACAATGTAGCTGAGTACGAGGCGCTCCTAGCCGACCTTCGTCTGGCTACGAAATTGCAAGTAAAGAGGTTAACTATCAAGAGTGATTCGCAGTTAGTAGTGAACCAGGTCAACGACAATTTTGTGGCTAGGGACAAACACATGGAAGCATACCTGAAACTAGTCATGGAGTTCCTACCTCACTTCGAAAGGTTTGAACTGATGCAAGTACCCCGCTTGGAGAACTCCCATGCTGACACTTTGTCAAAATTGGCCAGCAGTAGGGATTCCGGTAAGGCAATTTCCATAGAACACCTGGCTAAACCTTCCATTGTAAAGAAGGAAGAAGTGATGTGGAAAGAAGGCACCCATCTGTGGATGCAACCAATCATTGTCTTTCTTAAAGAGCAAGTCGTACCAAGCAACAGAACTGAAGCTCATCGACTTCGGAGAAGGGCTGTTCACTTCATCCTTCAGGATGATGTGCTATATAAGAGAGGTTTTTCATCACCTCTCCTCAGGTGCACATGAGGCGAGGAAGTGAATTACATTCTGAGGGAAATCCATGAGGGTGTCTATGGCAATCACTCCAGAGGGCCAATACTAGCTCACAAGGTGCTCAGATAGGGATATTACTGGGCTACCCTGAAAAGGGACTCAATTCAGTTCGTGTGCAAATGTGTAAATGCCAGCTTTTTTCCAATGAGCAAAGATAGCCCTCTCAAGAATCCACGGTCGTGTCAAGCCCTTAGCCATTTGCCAAGCGGGAAGTTGATTTTATTGGGCCATTTCCAAGTGGGAGAGTGAATGCCTACTTCGCCAATGTTTCGATTGATTACTTTATTAAATAGGTCGAAGTGGAGCCTTTGGCCAAGATCACCGAAGCAAACACTTCCAAATTTCTTTGGAAGAACATTATATACAGGTTCGGCATACCCACTCCGTGGTTTCAGACAATGGGAAGTAATTTGATAACAAGAAAATCAGAGACCTATGCAGTAAGCTCGGAATCAAAAAGCATTTTTCAATGCTGCATCACCCCCAAGCTAACGGCCAGGTAGAGGCAGTCAATAAAACCATCAAACTCACCCTGACGAGAAAATTGGATACCTCTAAAGGATCATGGGTCGATGAACTTCTCCAAGTTCTCTGGGTCATACAAACCATCTCCAGAACTGCAACTAGAGAAACCCGGTTCTCCATGACGTACGAGGTCGAAGCCATAAGTCCAGTGGAGGTTGGGGTGCCATCATCTCGCCGCATACACTTTAAAAAAATAACAAACGACGAGCTAAGGAAGTTCGAGCTGGAGCTTCTCTAAGAAAAGAGGGATGATTCTCAAGTGAAACTCGCTTCCTACCAACGTAAGATGATGTGCTACTACAATGCCAAGGTGAAGATGAAGGCCTTTCGTGTGGGGGATCTAGTACTCTGAAGAGTGTTCCCATCATTAAAAGAGCCGGGAATGGGAATATTGGTGCCGAACTGGGAGGGCCCATACCGTGTCATTGAAGAAGTGTGACCCGACACATACATGATCGAAAGTCTGGATGGCAAAACAATGCCTCATCCCTGGAACGTCGAACACTTGAGGAAGTATCATAAGTAAGAAAATCTTGGATGTTATCATGTAAATATCGTTTACAACTAAATAAACTGGTTCTCTTTGATTCTGCATTGCTCCTAAACGAACTCACCTCAACCAAGGAGGTTTATTTCATCAGGAAAGGTGTAGGTGCCACTATTGGTTAAGCGAATTAGTAGTGGTCTCACACATTTTCACTCCTTGACAAGGTGCATGTGCCCCCAGGGGGCCACCTCAATCAAGGAAGTTCACTTCATCATGAGAGGTGCGGGTGCCACTCCTGGTTAAGTGAATCAACAGTGTTCACACATTTTCACTCCTTAGCCCCAGGGGACCACCTCAACCAAGGATGTTCACTTCATCAGGAGGGGTGTGGGTGCCACTCTTGGTTAAGAAAATCAACAGTGTTCCCACACATTTTCACTCCTTGACAAGGCACATACGCCCCCAGTGAGCCACCACAACCAATGATGTTTACTTCATCAGGAAAGGTGTGGGTGCCACCCTTGGTGGAGCAGCCAAGCTCAGACAAAGTGTTTACACTTAAGGTTCATTTGCTTCTTCCATTTTCTTAAGTGGTGAAGCTCAGACAAAGTGTTTACACTTAAGGTTCATTTGCTTCTTCCATTTTCTTAAGTGGTGAAGTTCAGATGAAGTGTTTACACTTAAGGTTTATTTGCTTCTTCCATTTTCTTAAGTGGTTAAGCTCAGACGAAGTGTTTATACTTACGATTCATTTTCTTCTTCCATTTTCTTAAGTGGTCAAGCTCAGACGAAGTGTTTACATTTAAGGTTCATTTGCGTCTTCCATTTTCTTAAATGGTTAAGATTAGACAAAGTGTTTTCACAAGGTTCATTTGCTTCCTCCATTTTCTTAAGTGGTTTAAGCTTAGACGAGGCATTTACATCTATTTTATCCGTTTGTTTGTTTGATAACATGTTCTGGATAAAGCAACAACACTTGTGAACAAAGAATTTCATTGATAAACAAGTCAAGATCGAAGCCATTACAAAATATTACAGAAGATGAGAAAGGAAAAAACCTAAGGATCTATATTTACAATGGCCCCCTCTCCCACCTCCTCTAAAGGGGTCTCCTCTTCAGCATCAGGTCGACCTCCTGTAGGACCTTTGAACTCTTCTTCTAGGAAAACGATGTCCAACTTCGGATGCACCTCCCTCAGGAGAGACATCATCTATTGGGCACTCCACGAAGCCCAGTAGTTGGCGAAGATATCATATTCCTTCATCTGGTTAAAGTTATTAATGTAGTTCTGAACCGCCACATTGTGTACTGTCTTCGCTTCGGCCTTAAGAGATTCAATCTCTTCCTTTTGGGCCTCACTGAGCATCCTGAGTTCGACTTTTTCCTTGTTGGCCTCAACCAAGGCTTTCGAGACGATCCTCTAATGCTCATTTGACTGGTCGATTCATTTTGTTAGCGTAATCACTTGGGAGACCGACTCATGAAGTTCATTTTTTAACCGATTCACTTGAATTTCGGCAAAGTCAAGCTTCACTTCGATCTCAGTCCTTTTTTCCTCGGCCTCCTCTGCCTCTTTCTTGGCCCTCTTCACTTCTTCCTCTCATTTGTCCGAGGCCTCAACTCCTCATTTTTCTTGTGAAGGCCTCGGACCAAGTCCTCCGCCATTGTGCCAATACTAAAAGCCCTGGCCACACAAGCATTGTTGGCGGCCAAGAGATCCTCCACCTCGCAAGAGATAATGTGATCTTGCTAATCATTGGTCCAGTACTTGTTGTGAACACAGGCAGTAGAGGCGGTTTTAGGATGCAGCATTTCCAAAACTGCCTCAGAGAGCTCGTCCTCCTTGCTCCCCAGAAAATCGGTCCCTTTGCCATGGGGAGGGTTGGCAGTCTTTTTCAATATTTTTCGAGCCGGCTCTTTGGCCAAAATGGTAGTAATGGGCACAGCAGCCCTTGGAGTCTCAGATGGGGCCGCAACAATCACCCCTGCCGAAGTAGGGGGAGGAGGAGACCTGGCCACAATGGCAGATGAAGAGGAGACCCCAATCGGGTCGGACTTTTTTCTTTTAACTACGGAGGCGACTTCCTCCACTTCGTCCTCTTCGAAAAGCTATTGGGTTTTACTTATAGAGCTCAATCTTTCCGCCTACTTCTTGTAAGCGGCGGAGCTGGTTTTTAGAAGCCTTGCCTCAGCTACGCTTCGGCGGATGGTGGAAAAATCAAGCCTTGAATGTCTCTTCTTCAAAAAGTCATTCGTGAGAAGAAAACTGTTAGTATGCTATGGATGTCCTCAATATGCAATAACTGAACCAAAAAAAAAATAGCTCACCTTGGGTTGCCATCAGTCCTTTCAATGTAAAACTAGTATGTTTGTCAATCAGCTCGATGTAACTCCGGTCCTTAAAAGGCTAATGGTAGATGTTACTAATGATGTCCCAATCTTCTTAGGAGATCTCACACCTCGGAAGGGAGCCTACAAATAGCAAAAATATTAAGCCATAAAAAATTGCCTAAGTTAAATTAAGTAAGTAAGATAACTTACTGGCTGTGGAATAAGACGTGGGGACGGTAAGGGGGGCCATGGGGTCATCTTCCATAGTGTCCCACCTCCTAGATGCCCAGAACCAGGATGTTCGCCACTCCTTTATTGAAGTGGGCAAGTCGACCACGAATGGGGAATGGGACCCCTAGGGGTCAAGTAATACCACCCTTTACTCTTCTCCCCTACAGCTACACTCTTCGGGAGCTTCAAAGAATGGAAAATGCTGAAGGGCATATCTACAACCCAACCATTTGGGACTAGGAGATTGGGTTGAGCTGGGTCGGAGCCAATCCGTAAGAATGGAAGTACTACAGTGTTACAATTCACAGCCATTTGAGCCTAAAATTGCCCCACCCCACGAATTCATTAGACCCTCGTGGACTCCTTGGAAAAATCACCAAGTAACAACATAGATTTCTCGACAACTTGTTTTAACAATGTAGAATTCGAAAAACAGTTAAGTTCTGGGATTGGTTGCTTTTTGTTTATAAAAATGCAGGATCCGAACTCTAAGTATGCGTTGAATCAGACGCCATCCTTTTTGGAGATAATGAGGCCGGCACCGGAGAGCGCATTTCAAGGTGAATTTCCATATGCCGGAGGATCTACATCTGGGATCGGACTCGTTCAATGTGCCAGTGGGAAGTGTAGAGGAGATGGGATCGGAGGATGATCTGTTTTCCACTTACATGGATATGGAGAAGCTCGGTGTTGGAGGCGGACCTGAGATTAATGACTTTGTTTTCGACAATGTAAGTGGTGGAAGTGGTGGTTCTGGAGGTGGAGAGGGCGGCAGTGAGGAGAAGAGTGGCGGTGGTGTTGCTAGGTCGAGGTATAGGCATAGTAACTTGGTCGATTGTTCGAATCTTATGTTTTCTAAAAGTGGTATTGAAGCCAAGAAAGCCATGGCTCCTGATAAGCTTGCTGAGTTGTGGAGCATTGATCCTAAACGCGCCAAAAGGTAGTCCTTCTTTAATTTTTGTATGTTCATAAATATTTTTGAATTCCTAAATTTTCGCATGTGTTGTTAATTCAATTGAATTTGGAAAGTTTTAGTTATAGGTTCAGGAAGGATCTTGATCTTGATCTAGGGTCACGTGGTTGAAAGAAGGAGATAAATGCACTAAGTTTTTTCANGTTGGATGGGGTTACTTATGAGGATCCACAGGATATTGGGACCCATATGGTGAACTTTTATCAGAACTTTTATCGGGAGCAGTTTGAGTGGAGGCCAGAGTTGGAGGGATTGGAGTTCTCTACTATTACGGAGGAGGATGCCGGTTGTTTGGAGAGACCATTTGGGAATGAGAAAATTAAGGAGGTCGTGTTTAGTATGAATGATGACTTCAGGACCATACGGGTTCTCGTTCTCATTTTATAAAGCGTGTTAGGAGGTGGTGCAATAGGATATTATTGATGTTTTTACCTATTTTTTTGAGCGTGGTAGGTTTCTGAGAAGTTCTAATGCAATATTTATTGTGCTGATCCCTAAGAAACTGGGAGTGACTAACATTAAGGATTTTCACCCTATTAGCTTAGTCAGTAGGGTGTATAAGATTATTGCAAAAGTTTTGGCGAATATACTCAAGGAGGTTCTAATGAAAGTGGTGTCTAAGTTTCAGAATGCTTTCATAAAGGGTCGTCAGAATTTGGATTCTGTACTAATAGCGAATGAATGCATTGACT
>CAIGRP010063067.1:0-61491 GCA_903798385.1 Fraxinus cuspidata | reverse complement strand
ATATATATATATATATATTTTATGAAGTTATGTTTGGTATCGATTGAAATCTAAATTTTAATCTAAATCAAAATTAACAATTATTTTTAATAACATATTTCATGGAATCCATAAATATTTAACTTTTATCAAAATTTACTAAAAATTTGATTTTAATATCCACAAAACAGGGGTAAAATCACAATAAATTTGAATTTCGATAACATGCTAATTTTAAAAATTCTCCAACGATCGTACGCTAATCGAATCTACAAATTGCTTATGTCATCTCAAAACTTATTTAGAGAATTATATTATGGGCATATCGAATAGTCCAAACANGGGTAAAATCACAATAAATTTGAATTTCGATAACATGCTAATTTTAAAAATTCTCCAACGATCGTACGCTAATCGAATCTACAAATTGCTTATGTCATCTCAAAACTTATTTAGAGAATTATATTATGGGCATATCGAATAGTCCAAACAGATATCGAAAATAATTAAAAATACGTTAAATGTAAGTCTTAAAGAAAAACATTTAACTCACATTTAAAAAAAAAAATTCAAATATTTCATTAACAGTTATTATTTTTGCAATACAAATTTCTCAATGTAATTTTCATCATTTTATTAGAAAATTTTATATAAAATATGATATAATTTTTTTTTGAAATTTTACATCTGAAAAAGTCATATTCCATGTAAATTTTCGGATGCAAAATTATATGGTATGATTTTTTTGGACGTAAATTTTCGATTGTAAAATTTCTTTTAACTTCTTTGCAAGGTCGATCGTTCCTTCCTAATTTTAAACTTCTGCGTCCGCCCCTGATATCACAATGACATTTTGAAGTTTTCTTTTGCTCATTTTTCTTATTAATTAATTGCATCTTAGATTTACATACTTTTAGTTCAATTGAGTTACTAATAGTTACTAATTTTCTGAAATTAATTGCATCTTAGATTTACATACTTTTAGAAATCCATGTTGTTGAGTTCATATCAGTGATTAGAATAGTAAGATTTTAGAATATTAGCAAATAATCAATCACTGTAATATAAAGTGGTTGTAGTCGTTTCTATGGTCATTTTAAACAACTATGCAGTCGTTTAAAACACCTATAATGAATTTGTAGTTAAAAAATATATGAGATTCTACTTTTAAAACTATTTGAGATCGAAAAATACATTCAAACACTTATATAAATACAAATGGCAATGAATGTACTTACAAATTAAAAAAAACACAAAATTAAAAATCAATTAATAGTGAAAATAATATCTTACGAAAATAAAATGTAGAAATATAAGGGTTTCTTCTTTGATGTGCTTCTTTATATTTCGAGTAAAATTAGATTAAAAAAAGAAAGAAGAACAAAGAAGTAGAAGATTATATATAAAGTAATAAAAAAGAATAAGAAGAAGAAGAAGAAGAAGAAGAAGAAGAAGAAGAAGAAAGCTGAAATTCCAAAGAAGAACAAATGAAACTAATAATTTTAATTTTAAATTTGAAAAATAGGTATTATGGTCATTATATGGAAAGAGCATTTAAGATATTTCAACATGTAAAAGGATAATTTGGACATTTTAACCTAAAAAGGTCTCGAAAACTTTTCTATAGTAAGTTAGGCTTGACTAAGCCTTTTATAAAAATTCCCCCAAGATTTTCTGGTATTGCTGAAGCAAGAAAAAACTCAAAATTGCACAATAGAGTCTTCTCTCACCTCTCCCGTTAGTCTAATCACACCAAACTCAAACCATTATCACATTAACTTTAGAATTCCTCACAGGCTTTTATCTTGTTTTGTACAAAAATGGAAATCTCTTATATCAATCAAGAATAATGACACATCTTTTTTCTCTTTTTCTTTTGATGATCTCCATCTGAAAACTGGCTCATCAAAAACCTAAATGATTATATATCGATGGTTTTATAATTTACTTGTTTTAAGACCACCTTGTCTATTGTTCCTTTTTTTTTCCTGTCTTTGTCCAATTTTCACACGAATTTGAAACCTTAGGTTATGAAATTGGTGCAGCAATCTCAGATCAAAAGATATTATGTTGATTTAATACCACCTTGTCCATTGTTCCTTAATATACTAGACATCTGTGGTTATGGATTCTTTCTAGAAAGTGGAGATTTCGAACTCGGGGAACAACAACATTATTAGGAGGATCCCGGCATATTCTTCAACTAGAACATCATCTTCTGGGGGTTCGACTTTAAGTCGATGTAAGAACCAAAAACGTATGGACGGAACATTTGTGGGCAGTTCCTGTAAAACCACATGCCTCCGCTTTCGCTTGCACGATGTATATATTGAATTAAGTCGTGAGATTTATAATCCAGAATAAAACTCATGATATCATGAAAGATCGAAAAAATTAAAGGAAAAAAAGTGAGAAAAAGTGAATTTACCGAATGTTTTCTTCGAGATCAGAATTGAGGAAACCATAGCATTGAGGATGAAGATGAAGTGGGGTGGGGTGGAAAATAAAGTTTAAAAGACTTGAGATTGCAAGTGACACATATAAAATAATTGGATTTAATTTGTGAAAAAATAAAAAGTTTAGGTACGAAAATTGCAATTATTCCTTTAATTTTGATATTTTTTACCTTTTTAACGAAAAATTTGACAGAACTTGACAGCAGGGTGTTTTAGCACAAAATGTTTTAAACATGGGGGCTTCTGTGATATTTAATAGATAAGTGGGTATATCGCAAATGAAAACGTTTTTAGTGTGTTTTTTTTGCTATTAATCCTTAGTTTCTTTAATCCAAGGAAATTTTGTACGGTCACGCTAGAATTTTGCAGTTGGCTACTAGTGGCAGTGGTGGTGGAGGAAGATGTCGATTTGTGTTGGTGGTGGAATGTGTTGATTGACAGTGTGTTGAATTATTTTTGGCTAGGATTTGTCTAGTTACGGTAGTAGTAACACATGTATTACCTTACAAGTAATATGTGTTAACGTTGATGGCTGAATGGTCACCCCGAAATATACAATAACATATATGTTACTATGAAAAATATTATTTTTTTAATAAAAACTAAAATGCTTAACAGTACTTCACAAGTAACACAATAACACATGTTACCATAACCTTTAATTTGTAAAAAAATATGTTATTTTTTAACGAAAGATTAAAATATTAATTTTAAATGATAAATAGATATATTTCAAAAAATTATAAAATATTAATTTTTAGTAAAAGACGTGTATTTTTGAAAGCGTTATAGAGGGGGCTATTTTCAAACTGTTGGAAAAAACTAGGGTAATTTTGATTTTAACAGAGACATCCTAAATTTAAGGGACCAAAAGGCAAAAGGTATTCGTTCATTATAGGTAGCGTTAATCAATGTGATTTAATTTTAAAAAAGGGGAAAAGAAGAAGAAGCTCATTTTTGGCATGACAATCAATTTATGCTCTCAAATCTTAAGATGTCTCTTTAGAAGAAAAGAAAACCATTTCTTGTGAGCTCGTTCTGACCATTCTAATTAAAATAAACTTCGAACCTAAGGTCAGTCAGTACTCAAGTTTAATTCATTATTCACACATAACAAGGAAATATTTTCATTTTCACTACTCATTTCACGTAATCTCACATCTATATTTTCAAATTGTCGAGGATGGTATCTTCTCGAAGTGGTAACAAATCGATAAACGTAATTCTACACTTATATGGACCATTAAAAGTGAACGCTTGAGATTATTAATTGGTTTGTGATCTTTGCTCCAGTAATGCATAAGATAAATTTCTTAAAATCAATACAATTGTTCTAATTAGTTTCTTTGAGTCAGGATTCACCATTGGAACCACAAAAGGGTTTGGTGGTAATCAATTATATTTTGATATGTGATGATAAAACTAAAATTTAATTAAAACAATAAAAAAATCGTAAACTTCACGAAAAATTTAATGAGATTAACTTGTTAGGAGTCCCCATTTTACCTATGTCGATTTAGGCTTAATTTCATTTCACACAAAACAACCCTACTTATGAGTGTTAACAACCAAATTATCCGAATAAAGTAATAGTCTCTATCGAGCAAAACTAGTCATATTTAGATGCGGAAACTCACTTTATCTATATGTAAGTTTCGACACACACAAGTGTTTTAGATCATAGAAATTCAATTTAAATGTTGCATAACCTATAAGAGTGTCTTTTGATCTCTTATCAAAGATTATGTTTCTTGTTGTTGATCCTCTCCACACGAATCCCAACAACATATCTCTGGCCTTGATTCTTGAACGATGCAATATTACCCAATTAGCATGATTTTCTTTCGCCTTCCAAATTCAAAAATCCTCGCAACAGTCTTGATCCTTGATTGTGCATTTTTCTATCAAAATTGCTTCACTCCTCATTGCAAGATGAAGATCTATATTTATAGTCCCTCCATTATGTTAAAATTCGTGCCCTAATGCCATTCTTAGAGGTCTACTTGGATTAGGAAGTTGCAAATGGAAATGCACCGTAAAGCCATGGGATGACATGGTCAAGCTATTGAAGATGCTGGCTCTATATTTCATGTTAGGGTTAAAGATTTAGATAAAAATGAGTTCTGATTCAGTCTCAATCTGCTGATCGTCTTATTGCTCTATGGAAGGCTTATGGTGCTTAGTGTTCAAGTTGTCTCTGACCTCCCAATTAGGCAATCACTAAAATGGGTGAATGATTTTGGTGTTAATTCTTTATTGTTATTGACTGTTTTCGTGTGATTGATTTGTGATTCTTACATAGAGGGTACCAAAAACCCCAATACAATTATAGTTGCTTTAATTTGATATGATGACACGCTAGCTAATCCGTGAATTATTCTTTACTATGAGCTCAAATCTCGAGATTGTCTCAGCTAGAGTGTCCGGCACACGGGCTAAGTTTACATAGGTCGAGCTTTAAGTATTAGGGTGCTTGAAAGTTAATTTAAGTACCATAGTAAAATAGAATACAATATCATTTGAATTTACTGCAAAATTGTAACAACTGGCCTTATCATTCTATTGACTCAATTTTGGGCTGGCAAAATTTCGATGCCAAAACAAGTTGAACGTTTAGTTCTGCAATTCAATAACCTTATCTCCTCAGATTAAATATATTTAATCGCAATAATTGATTTGAACTTAAAAGAGTTACAAATCATATCAATTACTTGGCCACCTTGAAAGTTAACGGGCCTACGGCTTTTGGTGGTTTGTATTGAAATTGTTGATGCCGATGTGTCATCCAATAGCACGGCTTCACAGGTGACACCCTACTTATCAGTAATCAATGTTATGAAAATAAGTTTTTGTCCAAATGCAGGAACTTAATTTCTTTAAATGTAAATATGAAATATCCATTTGGATTCAATCTTGATATACATTTACATCAACGCCACGTTAAAGGATAAAACTCCACATCAAATAAAGATAAAAACATAGATCAATTTATATGTATTTTGACTATTTCTCTTAACAATGTTGACCTTTTAAGAAGGAACTCCAAAATCTTTATATAGTATCAGAGCCCATTAAATGTCAACGAGTGATTCTATCCGTTTAAAATACAAAAAAATGAGCATGCAGATTTCAAGATTGATCTGTTCAAATGAGCTACCATTTTGCGGAGAATGTTAACAGATAAAAACTCATATCGAATGAAGATGAAAATATCGACTAACTTATAAGGGTTTGAGCTACTCTCAACCAGGTTGACATTTTTAGATGAAACCCCAAGTCTCAATACATCATTCTTCCTTGTATTGAAAATTATTTGAAATTCTTATCATCAACTGCTTATTTACATCCCAATCCCCAGTGTTTGAACTGAGAAAAACTGAAGAATTTGAGTAACTAGGAGAAAAATATAACTTGATTCTTTTGAGATGAAAATGGGTGACGCCGTTGCTTGAATTCCTCTAAGAGGCTGCTAGTCTCACACCGACGCTGCCGGAATGAGGCTAATACTTTCTGGGTGGAAATTTCAGTTTCTTTCATTTCATCCATATAAATTTGCCTACTCCTGCATTCCACACTGCAAAAACCCTGATCACCCCTGTACATGTACACCTCTTTATCAAGACTCAAGTGCTTGTTGCAAAGGAAACACGATTTCAGAAAGGAAGAATCGAGAGAGGGAGGCTGTATTTGATTCAGATAAAAACTGGGATTTATCAGTTTTGAACTCAACTTGAATACAACATTGGATTTACCACTGGGGAGCTGTGTAAGGATTCTCAAGCCTTCGTCTGGCTCTGAACAACCCTTACATGATCCTACAATGGCGGATCTTTTTTTCCTCCATACAATTGACAGCATCTTCAACTCTGAGTGTGTGTATGAGAGAGAGAGAGAGAGAGATGAAGGTTGTGAGATGGATATTTAATGTCACTCACACCTAGAGTAACCATGATTGGTCAAGACAAGAACAGTAAATTTGTATTATAAACGTGCGTTTGTTAGGCCATTTGTAAATGCTAATTACATAGTTATATAAATAATAGTATTTAAAAAAAAAGTCTAAACGAGGCTTACCACGTGAAACTTGTCCTCGATTTCTAAAATGTATTAGAAAATTGATTAATTCATTCAAAGTTGTAAAAGTGGAAAAGTGATTGCTCGACATACCAAAACTCGAAAGAATTAAAGGGCCCTTTGATTTTGTAAAAGTTAAATGAAACGTTCAGTAAAAAAGTAAATAAATATTATATGTCCAATGAAATGTGTGATTTTCAAATGTTCGGTCCAATTGTGCATGTGACCGCATCCGATTTATCCGGATGGGAAACAAGATTGTCACTCCTCATGATTAGTGGGACGAAACTTGAATACCCGATTTATAAAAAAAAAAATGCATTTTGATCAACTTTTTAGCAAATAAAAACTTTACCGAACAATCACTAAATTGAATAAACAATAATTGAAAAATGATAGTAAGCTTGGTGTAAATCAAATATGAAGAAACTTGTGCTCATGTTCTACAACAGGTGATTCAAGCTAAAGCTCAATCTCTATCAAATATCGGACTCAAATCTTAATTAACATTGACACATATTTTTATCCTTGATTCTTTGTTATTTTGAAACTAATAAAGAAATTATAGTTGGAACCCCTAATTAATTTATACAATTGTATCATGTAGGTTTTCGAATTTTCTCTTGTCGCATTTAAGAAATTCAACCTAGATTATAAAAGGAAAAAAGTATATTGAAGGGGGTATGAAATGATTGTGGATGTAATTAGTTGTCGAACTAATTTTGAGATACCCCATGTGATGTAGCTGTGCACTTGACCATGCTTGAAAATAGAGGAATGGTTCTTTCTTTAGATAGTGCATGGCCTCGGTTGAGTGACCAGGATTGATAGTTGTGTGGATTTTTTTTAAAATAAAAGGGATTTTTTAATAATTATCTTGAATATTGATTTGAATTTCACATACACGAATATTTTTAGAAATTTGGAGATGTTGATTCGCTACCATCATCATCATTTTGAAATTCTTTTATATTCCTTACAAATTTATTTTCAAGATGTTGATTCGCTACCATCATCATCATTTTGAAATTCTTTTACATTCCTTACAAATTTATTTTCAACTAACTTATGAAATTTGAGAAAAGTTTCGAAGAAATACGGAAGAATCATTTTTAACAAGTGCAATTAATAACAACATAATATTTGATTTTTTGGCAAGATAAATTTGGAGCAGGGCCCCACAAGACACAATGTAAATTTTCTAAAGGACATTCTCAAATATATTTTGATTTTTTCCAACTAAAAACATCAATCAATCTTAAGAATATAATGACTTTTTTAAATGTGAATCTCCAATTCTTTAGGGCCAAATGGTTTGAGATATTTTGGCCTTTGATATTTTACTTCTTTCTAAGTGTTGGGTCCTCCACTTTTTCGACATCTAGCTAGTATTGTCTTGATAAAGATGGAATCCATTCTCATTATGTTTTGTTATTTTCTATCATCTCTTTATTATTAGTTGTTTTTGGTGCTTTTGGAATTTTATAAAAATTGAGGGACCAAGAGTGCTATTTTGACTTGCCCATGTTTGACTACTGTTTATTCTTGAATGAATCATTTTTTATTCACACATTTGTAATCCAAAAATTGATCCACTAATCATTTCTAGTAATTATTTAAACCTTTTATAAACGTTCTTCAAACAGGCACTCGTCACAACATCATAGAAGAGATGACTTTGTTTTTATTAAAAATTAATATATTAAGAGAATCTTCTTCAAATTTGACCAAAATGATATTTGTGTAAAAATTAACATTTTGTGACCCCATATTTGTTCAGTTCTCAATGCTTTTCCTTGCATAAAGTCAATGTCATGTTCCCAACGATAACTTCGATACCACGATCGACGTATACCTATGGAGCTCTTGTGGAATAGATTTGGCAACGAAAATATGTTACATCGTTGTAAAAACAGATGCGAATGTTGACACAACCTTATAATATGATCGAACCATATGCAAAAAGTCCTTCTATCCATCACACTTCTTACACGTTGAATGGAGGCACTATTAGGGCGGACATACAGTGGGTCTTGGTGGGTCACGTGACACACCAACTTTAAAATGATTTTTTTTAAAAAAAAATAAAAAATCAGAAGAGAAACCTTCACATTCCAAAACATTGAAGGCTGGAGCAGAAGAAACACCCTACCACAAAACCCTCTCCTACGAAAATCAAAAGAACCCTCCTACGATTGGAAAAGGAAAACCACAAAACCCTTCTTTTCATCACACAACTCAACCATTGCTGCGATTGATTTGGTCGCGAGAGCTTTAACCTCTTGCGGACTGCAATTCAGCCTCTAACCTCTTTGTCTTATGCTGTAGTGCTGCTAGCTGCTCTCGCCTCTTGTTGTTACTCTCAGTTCGCCACTGTCGGTCCGCTGTCCACTAGTAACATTAGAAAAGTATATGGATGTAAGAAATGATGATTTAGTTATGTAATATCAAGTGCAGTCCCATGAACTGCTATTTATATGCTTGTTTAACAATCATTTTTTGGTAGAAAAAAAGAGTTTTTAATAGTGATTTTTAGGAGAATATGTAGTTGAAAAGTAGGAATTTTTTTTTTGATGTAAGTGTAAAATATTTTATTATGTGAATATATGGTTGAAAATAGTCATAGCAAATCATTAAATAAATTAATGAGTATCAAACATGCACTATAAAAAAACAATGAATTGATTAGCGAAGTGAATCCAAACCAGAGGCATCAGATATATCTTAATTTGTAGGGGCAGAGCTGTATTAATGCCATTAAATTTATAGAATACAAAAGTAGATTTCCTCGTACCTCTCCTCTGCTACTAATTATTTTTTGTTTATGGTAATTAGAATGCAAAAGTGCACATCCAAAAATTTGGTTTTTATATTCTTATCTATGCACCTGAAATATTTGACGCTATTGAAAATGATATAATCATGAAATGTTATAAAAGTACAAGAACGTGTTGAAAACAATTGTACTTTAAGTTTTTTCATAATTTTTTTTACAAGTTTGATCGTGTCGCCCATCTAATCCAAAATATATGCGTCAGTCACTGAGCATTATAAGCACCGTCACAGATTAATCCTCCCAGAATAAAAATCCTCCGACAATGATCGAACATTTTTAAGTCGATTAGCCACTATTTTTGGGGATTAGTTTGTAAATCATATTATAGAGACTAATTGGTCGAAAATGACTAATACTTAATGGTTTTGAAAATTTCGGAATTAATAAAATGGGTGTTATTTATGGAGTGTAGTGGGAGTCTCATATTCAACTAATCAAGACATAACTTAAATATGTCGAACGAAACCTTTCCCAATGTTTTTAAAAGAAAACAAAGTGAACAGAGATTTGAAGGCCATATCAATTTCCGTGTCCCCTCCACATGTTGTTCATTAAATAAAGTTTACGTTAGAATTAATTTCAAGAACTAGAAAATCCTTTTCTATATTGATGTCAAGGTCCTTCATGTCAAATTATTAAGAGAATTAAATGTACGAAACATACCTTGATCAATTGAGAATGAGTTTGATTACTGGATCTCGAATTACGTGTTCTTGATTAGAAGATTTTGCGGGTTCTTGATATTCCTTTTGGATACGCTTTCTTATATTATCTTTGTGTTGATGGGATGTCACAAAAAAATGATAAGTCACATACAAATTGGGGATCATAACTATATATATATATATATTTCATATGTATTTTGGTCCATCATAAAATACAATCCAAAGAAATCTAGTCTCTACACATATTTAGACCCATACCATATTAGATGCCCAAAGCCCAATAACTTTAATTTTATTTTAGATCACTTTTAATAGGTTTAATCTTAAGATAATCTTTAATATACAATTAATTACATATATAGGCTCAAATGACAAATTAAAACCCAATAATCTCTTACTTGGACCGCATATTTTAACTTATTAATGTATATAACTTTATGAATTCAAAACTTTTGCTATCATAACTAAATGTATTATTGAACAATCTCGTTCATTTATTATGTCGATATAGGATCAAAGTGATCTTTGTTACAATATCATAACTAAATACATCAATGATCATGTATATCAATACAATAAATGACATACATCAAGTATGGATGTATAGCACGAAAATTATGTGCAATGTGATCCAACCTGCCTATTTTCAATTGATCCTATCTTATTTTTAATGATTTAATGATATCAAACGAAAAACTTTAATCAGAGCCAAATAACTGAATACTTTATTTCTGAAATAAACTGAATATCCATAAGCAAATGTGTTAAAACCAGACAACATTCAAATACAAAATCTTACTAAACTAGTATATCATCTAAAAGTAAAATACTCATATGAGCAGTGTATTCATGAAAGACTTTGAATGGTAGCCCTTTAGTGAACAAATCTGCTATCATGCAGTTTGTCCCAATATGATATATAGTAACCTAACCACTTTTTCTATGTAGATACCACATAATCTGCTTGCTGCTTCTAATAATCTATTCCAAGGTTACTTAAATATCTTCCTATCTTTCCAACAACGAATGCTATATCCGAACGTGTGTAAACCTTAACATACATTAAACTCCCAACTACTGAAACATATGAGAATTTTTTGCATTAACTTCTCTTCAAAATATAAATAGTGAATAAACTTGTCTCCCTTAACAACATAAGTATCACCTGACTTACAATCTTGTATCCCAAATCTCTTAAACACCTTTTTTATATAACATTTTTGTGATAATTCAAGAATACCTTAAGAAAGATTTTGGTATATCTGTATCCCTAATACAAAGAGGCGTCACCTTCATCTCAAAATTCTTTAATACAAATCTCTTGATTTCCTGAAATAAGCCTATGTCATTTTAGGCAAGTAGTATGTCATCAACATACAATACCACGGAGAAACATTTATTATCACTGAACTTGTGCTATACACAATCATCAACTTCATTCATCTCAAAACCAAGTGAAACAATTACTTGATGAAATTTGTGATATCATTGATGGAAAATCTGTTTAAACCCATAGATGGATTCCTTTAATTTGCAAACAATTATTTGAGTCTCTTGATACTAAGTTTTTCGGTTGCACCATATAAATCGTCTCGTCAATATCACCATATAGAAATGCCGTATTTACACTCATCTGATGTAATTCAAGATCAAAATATGACATAAGTTCCATAATAGTCCTAAAAGAGTCTTTCGTAGAAATCGAAGAGAAATACTTTTTGAATTCAATGTCTTCATTTTGAACAAAGTATTTTGCAACAAAACGAGCCTTATATCTCTCTACATCACATTTCGAATCTCTCTTGCTTTTAAATTTCATCTACAACGAATGGGCTTCACACCGGAAGGCAATGTGATGAGTTCCCAAACGTCATGTCTTTCATGGACTTTATCTCTTAATTCATCCACTTTTGAAAATTATTCATTTGCATGGCTTCATGAAAATTGATTGGATATTCTTTCACCAATCCAATGACACCCTCAATTTCTTAGAAAAAAACTATACAGTCATCTGAAATTGCTTTTCTCACTTCTCTAGTGAATCTCTTTAATAACATTTGTTCTTGAGGATGATGAGTTTGTTCTTTTGGAATAATATCTAGATTGTGTATGGGGGTTTCTGGAATATTATCTTGATCCAAAATTGTTTCCTAAAGAAGATTGATATTATGAATTTGTTCTTGATCCTGATCTTGATCGTGATCATGATCATTGCCAATGGTAATAGAAGGAATAATTACATATTCCCCCTCAAAGATAAAATTCTTAACCTTATCTCTCCCTCAAACTCCACATCCTCAAATAATTGAGTATTTCCCGTTTTGAAATTGACCAATTAGTAGGATCATAAAACTTATAGCCCATTGACCTCTCAGAATATCCAATAAAATAGTAGTTGACGGTTCTGGAATCCAATTTCCTTTATTTGGCCTATAAGGCCTTGCCTCAGTTGGACAATCCCAAATGTGAAAGTATTTCAAACTAAGCTTCTTTTGTTCAAACCTCATTAGAGATTTTGATAGTTCATATACTTGGAACTCTAATGTAGCGACAATCTTCAGTGCTTCTTCTAGAGAGATGTTGGTAATGTGGAAATGACTAATCGCGCTCCTTATTATGTCTTTAAGTGTTCTGTTTTGTCTCTCAACAATACTACTTATGCTAGGAGATCTAGCATGGTGTATTGTTGGACGATTTTGCATTCTTCTAATAATTTAGCAAAACGTATTGGATGTTGCTCTCTTGATCGTTATATCTGCCATAGTATTCATCACAATGGTTAGATCTGACGTGTTTTATTCTTTTATTGAAGTGATTTTCAACCTCAACTTCGTAAGCTTTGAACATGTTCAATGATTAAGATTTCTCATTAATGATATACATGTAGCCATAAGGAGAAACATCATCTATGAAAGTAATGAATGATTGTTGAACCGAAGTCAAGTTGGTACCTAATTTCCTTATGTTTGTCTATTTCCCCTTAATGCAAATAACACAAACACTTATGTTTGAAAAATCAAGGGGATCAAAAATTTCTTTTGATACAAAATTTTTGATTCTCTTTTGAGATATGTGACTTAATCCTTTGTGCCATCATAACAAATAGAAATTCTCATTGGTTAATTTACGTTTAATACGATATGAATTCACATCAAGATTTCATTATAAGATACAACGGAATTAAGCAAATATAGATTATTCTACACAGATAAAGAATTGGTACTCATAATATTTGAATTAAGAAAAAGACTAATCGATTATTTTCAAATGAACAAGAATAACCAAATTTGTCTAATACAGAAATAAAAATAAATTCTGCCTAAAAGACGATGCCACAAATGTCTCATTCAAATCTAAATAAAAACCAATCTTTAATAATAATAACCTAAAGATCCATATAGCCTCAACTTCAATTGATTTGTCATCATCCACATAGATGAATCTTTCAGCATCATCTGGTTTTCAGTTGTTAGGGAAACCCTACATAAATACACTTACATGAGTAGTGGCACCAGAATCAATCGACCAAGCATGTTTAGGTACTGAAACTAAATCAACCCTAGAAAAAACCAAAATGAGAAGTATACATTTTTTTACATGTCAAGCGTGATATTTGGTAAAGTCCCTTTTCATATGTCCCTAATTTTCACAAAAGTAATAGCCAGATGATTAATCATTTTTAGGTTTTTGCTATTTCTTTTGAACTAAACTAGATGCAGCTTTCTTATTCTTTATTTTCCTGAATTTGTCCTTAGAGTTACTTGCTAAGTAATCACTTTCAGTTCTCTTTTGCTTTAGTATTTCTTCTTCTTGCACACAATATAAAATGAGTTTATTAACAGTCCACTTTTCCTTTTGACAGTTATAATTGACTGAATTGTGCAGGATGAGAAATCAAAACCAAATGTAACTGACCTAAAATTGACTGAATATGAGAAATAAAAACTAAATGCACGAACAAATCATTAGACAATTCAAACTTTAATATCTTTAGTTTGAAATAAGATATTCCACTATGTACTCTCTTATATTTCCTTTACCCTTATACTTTAGTAAAAGTAAGTTCGTTACTGCTTTTCGCAAAACTATTTTCAATTTCTTTAGGAAATTCTTTGGCAGTAGTTACCTTATCGGATATAGCGTCACTGAATCTTTCTAGAATTTCACGCTTAATAATCATAAGACTTATGCGATTTGAACGATCCCACTTATCAAAGTCCCATTTTTCATCAGCGAAACTTTTATCCATAAGTACAGCGGGTAGTTTAGTCCTTAACGCATGGTTTAGATCCATACAACCAAGAACGATATGAACATTATCTTTCCAATCCTTAAAATTTGTTCATTAAGCATATGAAAGAGTTGATGTTGGCAAATATTGGTGAAGAAGATGAATTAACTGAATAGAGAACGAAATCTTTAAATGCATATTCACATGAGAACTCATATTAAACAATCAATAAATTCAAATAATGATGAGCCACATTACAAGAGATAGAATACAATATTGATATTTCATCTTTGGACAGAAATATCAACTTGTAAGTGATATTCTTGGTGTAATAATCAAATATTGACAATAAACTATGTCAAACAATAAATCTATCTTTGGACCGATTTATTGTTCACATAAAGAAAAAAAACTTTATAATTATCACATTATTATTACCACATTTTTGTATGTAATTTGACCAAACATTTACCTTTCTTTGGGCCGATCAATATTTGCATGAATTACATATACACAATCATTTTGATATTTCCAATAAATCGATTTACACAAGAGAGATTATTTTGATAACGTGTCGTTTTAACTAATCTATTTTAGAATGTAAGACATCTGAAAGAAATTGATTATACCAAAATTTGAAATTGATTCACTTATTTAATTTTTTTTTTTAAGTTTCACGTTTTTGTCTAGATGATACTGACGTTCGAGCACCAGTCAAGCAGGAAAATAGTTGCTCGAACACCACCCGATGCCCAGCGGGTGGAGGAATTCCCTCCCTCATCACTTGAGTACTAGCCTAGCGGCTAGGAAGTGACAACCCTGCCACTCAAGTGGTAGAATCGTAGCTAGTGAGTGAGTGCTCGATGTTCATAATATCGAGACTAGGCGTTGCGCTCTGTACCTATTTCAACTCAAAAAAAAAAATCTAAAATTCAAAAATTAAGGTGAAAATTCGTATCTCAAAATTGATCAGAAGTCCAAATTTCATTCCTAAAATTCTTTCTTGATTCTCAATGGTTTAATATGGACTGACTCTTATATCACTTGTTAGAATTTAAAACTTTTATGAACCTTAAGAACTTGAAAACTTTTTTCTATATTGATTTCAATATCCTTCATATTACATCACTAAGAGAATTAAAAGTGCAGAACATACCTTGATCTTGGGAATGAATTTTGATTACTGGATCTTGAATTATGTTCTTGATTAGAAGATTTGCGGGTTCTTGATCTTCCTCTTCGATTCGCTTTCTCTTATATTCTTGTGTTAATGAAATATCACAAAGAATAAAAAGTCATGTACGAATTGAGGACTATATATACGAGTCTATATTTTAAGAATATGACTTTTTTTATTTCTAGATGAAGGTTTTGCATGAAAATAGCAAGTATTCAACCTCCACCTTTAACTAGTTTGTTGGAGAATGTTGTTTCCAGTCAGACTCTTCTCGACTCACCAAATCTTTAATAGAGGACTCAAAGGCATTCTATTCCAGCATATAAGCGCCACAATCAGGTGCATTCTACAAATCTACCAACATTTTTCATAACACACACAACTCCTTTTGTCACGCCTTAAAGGTTGCCTTAGTCCAATGCGTCACATGAAGCCAATATATTCGTACACCAGAGAGCTAATAGGTGCCTGATGTAACTGTCCTTCCCACATATTCGAGACCCTCTCAACTATAGTAGCGAATCCATACTCACGGAGCTGACAAAGTTCAAAGCAGTACGAACTTCATCTAGGCAAACTATTGTCTCAATGTTGCTATATGTATCCTTCCATTTAATTTTTGTATAAGAATAGGTTTTTGATCCGATATTAAGTAGTCTACATGTTCAACTAATGTTTATGTTGCCTCTTAAGTCACAAACAACTCGATCCAACATTCCTCGTAAATTTCTAGAACCTTGCCGCTTGTTATTCCAGATGAAAACTGGACCAATAAAATTGATATTATCTAAAGCACAATCTGCTAATGTTTCTCAGAACTGCCACTTCCATACCCTTTTCCCTACCAATAAAACTTCATATAGCCCTGGAATCGAGGTCATCCCACAGTCCGTGCAAAAGATCTCAAGAAGAATGATGAAGATTAGGCCTGATCCATTAATATGCCACGATACCAAATCTTGCTGAAATATATATGCATCATTGTGCTCTGGAAAATAAGATTATAAATATCACATTCTTCTTGTCATAGTAGCATTCGCCCACCATTCTGTCCTCTACCATCTACAACAAAGCATTGATACATACAATTTTTATACCGAAAATCAGTTGCCATGTTTCAAACAACCTAGTTTTTGTATCGAATAGAAAAACTAGGTTTGGAGAAGTATCATAGATTAGATAGGGAACCTTTTCCCCGTTCACCACATGTTCCAATATAAGCAACTTATTGAAGTCGGTAGCCACCCCTTAAATCCAGCCTATCCCTTCGCTCCCCTAACACTACTCTATTGTTAACAAGCAAGAGACATCATCACCCTCCAAATCCTCGCTCACTTCTCCACACTTCTGATTTTTGACCCTGGGTTCTCCCGTAATTTACCAAACTCATTGAACTGCCCTCACAACTTAAACTTCCCTCTATCGTTGCTACCCTTTCAACCCTTTGAATCCGACTCATTCTCCTCTTAAGTTAAGTTGTGGGCTTAATTATTACCTGTGAAATAAACAGAAAAGAAGGCAGAGAAGATAATATTGTATTCTTCACAATTAGAGTTTTGTACAGTGCAGGGTATATATAGAATATTAAAGAGAATTATCATTCACATGATTATGACACATCTCCTAACTACCTAACAAAATGCACTGTGATTGCAACAGGTGTACACATTTACAAATGACAATTTAGCCCTAGATTTGCAAGTCTCAGTAGCTTTATTATCTGCTAATATTCCCCCGTAAACGAAGGGTGGTAGGAGCAAGAACCCTTAGTTTGTGCTTCAGTCGATTAAAGTGTTGAGCAGCAAGAAGTTTTGTGAGGATGTCTACAAGTTGTTCAAATGCAGGAACATGCTGGACAGCTAGAGTGTTATTAAGAACTCGCTCTCTGACAAAGTAGAGATCAAGCTCCAAATGCTTCGCACGAGAATGTAAAACTGGATTAGCACTAAGAGCCATCGTGCTCAGGTTATCACACCAGATAAGTGGAATTTTGATTTGATGGATTCGGAGCTCCTTAAGTAAATATTATAACCACATTAATTCAGAAGTAGCGTTAGCTAAGCTACGGTATTCAGCTTCAGTACTTGAACGAGAAACAGTAGATTGTTTCTTTGAACTCCATGAAACCAAATTATCCCCAAGAAATAAGCAGTAACCAGAAGTGGAACGACGGTCATCTAAGTCCCGTGCCCAATTAGAAGCGAAAATCCATGAAGATAAAGATTATTAGACTTACAGAAGTGGAGACCATGATTTGTAGTACCACAAAGATATCGAAGAATGCGTTTCACTAACTTCCAATGGGTTTCAAGAGGAGATTGCATGAATTGGCATACTTTATTTACACAGTATGCTATTTCAGGTCTAGTAATTGTTACATATTGCAATGCCCCAACAGTGCTTCGGTATAAAGTTGGATCTGCAAATGGATCGCCATCAGAGGAAGTGAGGGACAAGTTTGCCACCATGGGAGTTGGTTGCGGTTTAGCATTGCTCATCTTAACTCGATTGAGGAGATCCTTGATATACTTCTCTTGGGACAACAATAAACTACCACCAACAGTATGCTGCACCTCAATCCCTAAAAAATAATGAAGACGGCCCAAATCTTTCAAGGAAAACTCGGAGTGTATGCAAGAAATTAGAGATTCAATTGCTAGACTACTGCTTCCAGTAATCAAAATATCGTCTACATATACAAGGACATAGATACAACGTGTGGCATTGCATTTGATAAAAAGAGAAGTATCTGCTCAAGAAGCTTGAAAGCTAATAGATAAGAGATAAGTCTTTAAACGATCAAACCACGCCCGAGGGGCTTGTTTCAACCCATACAGAGCTTTATTGAGCTTACAAACTACCTTATCATTTGGTGCAGGAGCTTCAAATCTAGGAGCCTGAGCTATATATATATCTTCATGCAATATGCCATTAAGGAATGCATTATTTACATCAAGTTGGCGTACCTGCCATCCACGATTAATAGCAATGGAGAGAACCACACGTATTGTTACTGGTTTCACTACAGGACTGAATGTATCTGTGTAATCAAACCCGGGAACTTGATGATAACCTTTTGCAACCAGTCGCGCCTTGTATCGAGAGACAGAACCATCAGGATTTCTCTTGAGTTTAAAAACCCATTTGCAACCAATCAACTTCTATCTAGGGGCAAAGAGACATAGGTCCAAGTGTTATTGTTGATTAATGCAGCATATTCCTCATGCACTGCCATATTCCACTGTGGACATTTGAGAGCTTCTTTGAAAGAGCTTGGTTCACTATTTTGTAGGTCGGTAGTGAGAAGAACTTTAGGTTTAAAAATTCCAGCCTTGGATCAGGTGACCATATGATGAGTATTAATAGGTGATGGATCCACTTGCGATGAATCTGACAGGGAAGGCAGAATAGTAGGCAATTATATATGCTTGATGGTTGATTCACTAGGAAGTGATGAGGGCATAGAGTGTGCTGGAGGGTGAGGTGCAGGAGGGTTTTGCTGTGAGAAATCAAGGTTGGGATTAGTTCTTAGCAAAGAAGTAGGAGAATATTGTCTAAGATGAGTTGATTGCATAGGTGGATAAAGGACTGAATGAGGTTGACCGACACTAGAAATTGTGGAAGACTTGTGTGAAGCATATGGAAAAGTTTTCTCATCAAACACTACATGACGAGATATGAAAACCCTTCCATCAGATGCTAAGCACTTATATCCTTTGTGGTTAAGGCTATAACCAATGAATGTACAAGGAGCTGATTGAAAGTTTAACTTGTGTTTATTATAGGGTCGAAGGCAAGGGAAACACATGCAGCCAAACACGCATAAAAATGAATAATCAGGTTTGGTATGCAATAGCCTTTCTAAAGGAGACTGGCCACTCAAGACTGTAGTAGGTAATCCGTTAATAAGGTATATGGCACTTGAGAAAGCATCATCCCAAAATTTTAGAGGTAGCGAGGCTTGGGCTAAGAGAGTAAGACCACACTCAACAATGTGTCTATGCTTACGTTCAAAGACTCCATTTTGTTCAAATGTATGAGGACAAGAATTTCTGTGTGTTATCCCAGCTGAACGTAAGTATGGTGTAAGGGACCGAAATTCACCCCCCAATCAGTTTGTAGAATTTTGATCTTTTTGTCGAGTAATAATTCAACTTGAGTCTTGAATCGAAGAAAAACAGGGTAAACTTTTGACTTGCTTTTAAGGAAAAATATCCAAGTAAATCTTGAGTAAGCATCCACAAAGCTAACATAATAGCGATAACCACTAGTGGAGGGTGTGAATGCTGGACCCCATAGATAAAAATATATCAAATGTAATGGCTCATGATAAACAACCTTAGAATGGGAGAATGGTAACTTTTTGCTTTTCCCCAATTGGCAAGCAGAACAAAATGATAAATCATCATTCATTTAGATAGGGATATTACACGAGCACAGAACCGCCTTGACAATTGAAGCAGCAGGATGACCAAGCTTCATATCCCAGAGGTCCATAATTTGATTGACTCTAACATTAGACTTAATTGGACTTGAAGACTCTGGACTCAAACTAGTACCTATTGACTGTAAAGAAAAAGCAGTAGGATGACACGACTGACGTTGAATAGAAGAACTTGAGGTTGACAATTTGGATGATGTAGGAGATGCCTTAAACAGATTAAATCGATACAGCCCATTATGTAGTCTCCCTCGGAGTAGCTCCATTCCCGTGGCCTGATCCTTCACAAAACACAAATTTGGGTGAAATTCAAAATAAACATGATTGTCACGAGCAAATTGGCTAAAACTAAGCAAGTTCTTTGTAATTTGTGGAACATGCAGTAAGTTGGACAAAGTATAAACACTGGACGAATTAGGAGAATTGAAAAAGGATGAGCCGACATGAGATATTGAGAGACCTTTACCATTACCCATCACAATTTTGTTGTTCCCCAGATATTCATTGCCAATATGCAGGTTGTTTAGATCATTGGTCACGTGATTTGTTGCTCCCAAGTCTGGAAACCACCCATTCTCAACAAGTAACTCAGGGACTGCTATCATTGCGACCATTTGAGTGGACCCAACTCCACCTTGATTACTCGAAAGAGTATTCCTAGCACTATTGAAACCTGAGAATGAAAGGTCAAAACGGTGGTAGTATTTTTGTGCCGTGTGACCAAATCTACTACAAAGTTGACACTGAGGCCTGTTGTTTCCATTCCACGTTCTGATTCCACCGCGGCCACCACGACCTCTGCCGTGTAAGTTCATATTTCTCCCATAAGTGAATTTCTAGCTGTTGTTAATCTGGTTGTTGCTCCCATATTTCTTTGACTGGTCTTGAAATGCTAGATTCACAGTAGGTTGCTACCTATCTTTATTTGCAGAATACTGTTCAATCCGATTTTTATGTGCTAGAAGAAGTTCAGTTACATCTTGTAAAGAGTAGGGCTCCACACGTGATGTAACAGAGACGATAACAGATTTATACTCAATGCCCAGACCAGCTAGAACATAGAGTATTTGGTCTTCCTCTGAAATCTTTTGTCCAGCAGAAGTAAGAACATCAGCATAGGTCTTCATTTTCAGAAGGTATTCTCGTATACTCAGACCTCCTTTCTTTTGGGTCTGGAGTTGAAGCTTGTGTTGCATCACCTTTGCCTTACATCTGGATGCAAACAAACGTTTAACAATACTCCATATATCACTGGCAGTGTTTGATCCCACCATTTGGGCTTGAATATTCTCTGTCATTGACGCCAATAACCAAGAAAATATCAATTGGTCTCGGCGATGCCAGAAAACATAGTCCGGATTGATGGACCCTGGTCTACCATTTATGGATAGTGTGAGTTCTGAAGGGCAGACAATAGAACCATCAATAAATCCCTCCAACCCAAAACTGCGAATTCCAGCAAGAACATGCTGTCTCTCTATGAGAAAATTTCCATCATCCAGGCGCACAATAGCTAGTTGATTTGCAGGGTTTATAGGTTGGGAAGGTTGGGAAGAGGAGAAATTAGGAGTGGGATCAACAGTATTGACTGGATGAAGGCTGGATTCGGTGGTTGGGACTTGATTTTCTGGGCTGGAATTTGGAGACGTCATGGCTCTGATACCATGTGAAATAAACAGAAAAGAAGGCAGAGAAGATAATATTGTATTCTCCACAATTAGAGTTTTGTACAGTGCAGGGTATATATAGAATATTAAAGAGAATTATCATTCACATGATTGTGACACATCTCCTAACTGCCTAACAAAATGCACTGTGATTGCAACATGTGTACACATTTACAAATGACAATTTAGCCCTAGATTTGCAAGTCTCAGTAGCTTTATTATCTGCTAATATTACCTCTCCGTAGAGGATCAACCTCCGCTGTTTGTGTCCTTGTAAATTTTGATTTTGCCTAATTATCTTATAAATAGGATGTAATTATTAGTTTTTTGAATTACTATAATAGAAGAGAGAGAGAGAGGTTATACAAGATAGATCATGTGATTTTTTCTTTAAATTTTTTTTCACCTATGAATTAATTCGGGCGGAAGAGCATGTGATCTCACATTGAGGCAAATCTCTATAAATCTTGCGTGTCTTTATTTGTTTCCGTTAATGGATTATTCTCGATGGAATATAATGAGAGTTTTTAATTCTTAACATCTCGTCCTACCACCCATTTTCTTTCTCCCGTATTAGACATCATAGACTTGTACATTAGAATCCACTTCATGTCCATTCCGCTCTCAATCAAACCTACTCTCTCTTTCCCACCTATGAGCAAGTTGACATCATCCTAACCTTTCCTAGTACGCGTAAGTGGTTCCTTCAGTATCTCCTCTAATTCATCGCCCATCCCATAGCTTCAACTTCACACATGTCTTGCCCCTTATGTCGTGCCTTCTCCTTCCCTCTAGACTTATCTCCTTAGAACGAGCATCAGAATCCAAGCCAGAATGTGTGTTTAAACCTTGTCCTCAATCCTCACGTCCACCACCACCACCACTACCAGCACTGCCAACACCAACTCTACTCACCCTTCATATGCCTTCCTCTACAACCCCTACATTCACTACTGGATGCCCTCTCTAGTTAGGAGGTATCTTTACAGGCCATTCACCAAACATGCGACGATTAACTTTTCATCATTGTCCATTCACTTGGCAATACACAGTCAGTTTGTTTATGGCTAAGAATACCGTAGTACAAAATTCAGGAAACCTTTCATATGTAACTGTTGTAGTAGAAAGCTTTGAACTTTCAAAGTTTGAATTGATTTAATTTTTCATTTTTTTTCTTTATTTTAATTTTCAGTTTAGTCTTGATTATAATTTTTCAGATTTAATACAAATTAAAAATCTTAGTTTAGAATATAAGTTATGTTCGAATATTTTTAAATGAATGTGAGGGTTGATTTTTTCCTATATAAGGAAAGTAATCTTTCATTGTGTTATACACAACTAGAAATAATACTATTTATACATTTTAAACTATATTTTTTTAAATAATTTTGACAACTTGATAAAATGTTCGTTCTTTTCTATCCGCGATCATGTTCATAGAAGAAGAACTGAATTTGAATTATAATAATTTTATTTTAGAGTTGCACGAACAATCAATATTATTCGTACGAAGGGGCGACATGACTTTAGAACGGTGATTTTCAGGACCCTCTTAAGCAATTCTTTCTAACTCTTCTCTCAGTTTTGCAAAGCAACAAATCTAAAACATGAAACCAGATGGAATGAATCGATTTTTTTGATAATAAGTTGACATAAAGATTTAAGAGCTCATGCGCCATACATGACGAACACAAAAACCAATTACATTACATTACATATTTAACTTTAGTATCAGTCACTAAAATATTTTAATGACCAACTTGAAATTTTAATTCAACTTCAATTACCATCAATAGCGTTGTTAACTCATTTTCTTATTTTAGCTCTAACCCTCCTTTTTATGATGATATAATAAATTTTAATGACGGCTTCCTATTTATAAGAAATATTAGGCAAAATCGATATTATAAGTATGAAATTTCTAAGCTATCATAAGATTGATCTCTGCAGCAACAAAAACTAGACTCCACAACTTAACACTTATTTTTACAATTGGGGCACGACATTTGTCTTAATAGCTTGTTTGTTTAACCCCTATTTGGTAATTTTTTATTTTTTTTCTTAAACTCATTTTCAATCACACAAAATAATTTTGCACATGAACCCATGAGCTTTGAAATTTTGTGTAAACCTTTATTTGAGGCAAGGCCTTCTAGTCAATTTAAGGAACTTCATTTTAGTTGGATTGTTTTTACTACTAAGTTTAGTAATTTGTGCTCAAACATGTACTGTTGAGCTCCTTTGTTGTGTTTGGACTTTTAACTTATTCAAAATTTCATGTTGGTACTTTACATGGGGAAGAAAAAATGTAAGTTTATAAATACTTGCAACTCTTGATTCTCTTCTCATGGATATAAAGAAAGTAGGATATTAACCCCTTCGGGGTGACTGAGTTGGTGGAGCAGACGAACGCGGAGACCAAATGTCACGAGTTCAAATCCCCTGTCAACACTCCCTCGGTCGAGCCCGTTACACCGGGCTTGCTTAGTGCGGTTTATTTCTCCTATGTGGTTTGCGGGCTATTGCACATGGAGCGAGATTTACCTAGTGTGCACTCACAAGTAGCGGCTGCGAGTTCCTACGTCAACAAAAAAAAAAAGAAAAAAGAAAGTTGGATATTAGAAAAACAAGGGAAGAATATAAAGTGACTTCTTCAAATGGAAGTAACAGTAGTTACACATAAATCTGACATGTTCAAACCTATAAAGTGCAAAAAAAAAAAAAAAAGAGAATTACGACAAAAATATGGTTATAAATTTTATAGTTATACTCGCGAAAAATCTTGATATGTAACATAAGCTTACAAATGTCTTCACGAAAAAGTAAGTTTAATTAAAAAATATCATTAAAATTGAAGTTAGTTTTATTCAAGTGGAAGATATTGTGATGTCCATTTATAAATCCAAGGGGCAGAAAAGAATCAATATTATATAATAGGTGCCGATGTAAAGCATACGTTGTAAGCAAAAGAATAAAGTCGAAAAATATTTTCAAGAACGTTTCACAGTAAGATGAGTATTATTCTCTAAGGCCAACAAATATCATGCAAGTGTAATCATGATTCATCATAATAGCCCAAACAAAATATAGGATTTGATGGTCGATCAAACACACAAAACGGAAAAAAACATTTTCATATGCGTTAACATGTTTGTCTAGAATAAATTTTTATGATCATTTCTTTATGAATTCCTATGCTAAGTTCTTGTAGATGTATTATTTTAGGGGTGGCTTCCTGTAGGCAAACTTTGTGACTCTTCACATACTTTATTATTATTGAACAGTCATTTAGGGATCTTAAAAGGTGATCTAGAATGTTTTCGTCTTGATACTAAAGCTTCTCCTCATCATCTCACTAGTTATCTCCTGTTATTTTGACTTCATATTTAGCCTTTGTTTGACAATCATTTTTTCCGAACTCTTCTCATACATATTTTCAATCACATTTACAATAAAACATTCTTCACGTAAACCCAAAATTTTTCCTTACTTTTTAACCACGCATTCTTCAAAAATTTACCATTCAAAAATCCGTTCTTCCCAAAAAAAATTGTGTCAAACAGGGGCTTAGTATTTGGAATTTGCCTCGATTTGATAATACTTAGTTACTTCATTTCTTTAAATTATGTGTTTTTATTGAATTAACCAAGAAGGAATCAAGTTAGCGCATTCCACTTGTATTGATGGAATACAACATTAGAAACTCATCATTCGTTCCTTAACAACTAAGAGCATGGGCGGACCCGGGGGGTCCGGCGGGGCATCACTTTCCCCCCAACTTTTGAGAATTTTTTTTTTATATGTTTGGTATAGATTGAAATCTAAATTTTAATCTACATCAAAGTTAACAATCAATTTTAATAACATATTTCATGAAATCCATAACTGTTTTAACTTTTATCAAAATTTACTAAAAAATTGATTTTAATCTTCGCCAAACATGGAAAAAATCAATATAAATTTGAATTTCGATAACATGCTAATTTTAAAAATTTTCCGACGATCATACGTTAATCGAATTTACAAATTGCTTATATCACCTCAAAACTTATTTTAAGAACTATATTATGTACATATCGAATAGTCCAAACATATATCGAAAATGAAAGACGTCTAACTCGATTTTTTTTATAAAAAAAATTCAATTATTTCATTAATATTTATTATTTTTGTGATACAAATTTCTCAATATAATTTTCATCATTTTATTAGGAAATTTTATAAGGAATATGACATAAAAAAAATTCGAAATTTTACATCCGAAAAAGTCATATCCCATGTAAATTTTCGGATGTAAAATTACATGGGGTATGATTTCTTTAGACGTAAATTTTCGATTGTAAAATTTCTCACGACTTCTTTGCAAGTTCGATTGTGCCCCCCTAACTTTAAAGTTCCGCGTCCGCTTCTGACTAAGAGGTTCTTTACCAAAAAATTTATGCTTAGAGTTATCGAATATTTGTTCAAATTAGAGACGTTTAAATGTAACAAGTTAATCAAACTTAAGTGACTTCACGTGAAAGCACAACTCAAACTTGGCTACAGAGGTTCGTGAGCTCAACCCATGAATGAATTCATCTTATACTTCAACGTCATAAAAGTCACCAGCACAATCATATCGACCCCAAAAGATTTTAGACATGCTAGGCTCAAAAAAGGGTCGTGCCTCAACACTACCAAGTGAAGTTTAAGCCATTGATTGCATATTAATTATTCGCACTTAAATGCCATGGAGAATATGATTTATTTTTGAATATTTATATACCTTTAATGGAGTTCATCTCCAGTGGTAGTGGGTTATTACCATATGAATAATATTATTCATCCTCAGTGGGTCATTACCATATGAATAATGATATTCATCTCTACTGGAATTGAGTCTCAGTTTATGTGACAATTACATGAAATTAAATGATAGACTCAATTAAATGAGTCATGTGACTTTGTCTTTAAATGAATTTATTATTTAATGTCATGTAATTGTCATATATACTGTTTGACTTTGTATTTAAATGAATTTATTATTTAATGTCATGTAATTGTCACATATACTGTGACTCAACCTCAATGAGGATGAATATAATTACTTTTACCATATTGTCCAATAAATTAAAATATATTTTAACTTATTGGATAATATGGTAGTGACTCCACACAGACTGAACATGAATAATATTTTTTCTTCAAAAATATTCCACCTCTAAAATTGGTTTCAATTATAAACCAAAAAAACAAAGAGAGGGAGAATGACACTGCTTATTTATTCCAATAAAAAAAGTAATATTTCTTACTAAAGATAAACGATTGAAATTGCCTAAAGATAGAATATGCACACAAAAGCTTAAACATGCCAAATTGTATTTAGAAAAGCATAAATGTTTTTATTTGGTAGAACTTCATTCTTGGGAACCTATTTTTTTTGACTACTCAGTGGCGTGGCCTACTCTTTAGTCCATCAAATGGTTCTTTGGGAAGGAACAAGGAATTAAGAATTTTTAGACCCAAAAACAAAAGAACCTATAGGGGCCCCATGAAATTCTTCCTTAGAAGTATGGTCACTCATTTAATAATGACAAGATTTGACAACAGAATTTTATTCCAATCCCATTATAAATTTTCAAAACTATTTTGAAACAATTTCTTTTTTCTATATTGTTCATAAATTATTTCTAGTAGTGTCATTGACAATGTATTCGACATGTTAATAATCAATTAATTATGAACTAACTAACAAGAGTTGGATTAATTTAAACATACATTCCATTATTTTGTTCTTTTGCTTTTTTTCGTTGAATTTGAACTAATTATTCTTCGCTGTCTTTTCGTTCTATCTATTGGAAGGCTTATTATACACACTCATCCAGTGAAAGCCAATTTTTCAATCAACTGTTTTGCCAAGAATATTAACTTTTCAGTAGTCTATACACCAAAGAGTTGTGGAGTCATTATGATTAATTAATTTTCAGAAGCCAATTCATTAATAAATATGACAAGACCCTATCAAGAATTAATCCACTGTAATTGAAATAAATTCGAATATAATTATCTCTAATGAGCCTATATTATACTCGTTTATAATCACATAGTGCTGTTTATTTAAATATTAATTACCTAAATCCTCCCAATTATTATAGTTAAACATATAAATTCTTATCAACATTAATTAAGCACATGATGATTTTGTTAGAAAATTGGACTAAGATTTAAGTAAAAGTTAACAATTAGTTTTAGCCACACATTTTATGGGATTCATGACTTTTCTACCACATTCATCAATTATTATTATTATTAAAATCTACTAAAAAATTGATTTTTATCTAAACCAAATAGAAAATTAATCTTCCTAATAATTCCAAATCACTTCGGCCTGCACTGTCTGTATATATAGCCCGTCTTTCATGAGAACCGTAAACCCTAGAAAGAAATCTGTACCAACTTTTATTTGCAAGAAATATGGCCAAGTTTTCCCTCAAAAGCCTTTTGCTTCTCAGGTTAGCAACTATTTTTCATGCAGTGCAACGACGTTTTCTATATTTGCTCTTCTTTAATTAGATGCCTTTCTGTTCTGTTTAGATTATTCTGCATGAACGTATGTGTCCATGAAAAGACAACATGGTTTCTTTCAAAAAGAATTCATAACCCAATGATATTAAGAATAATGCTAAGTTTGTCATTCGTTTATTTTTTTGGTTAAATTCTTTTATCTTCTTGTGTCTATATGTAGCAGGAGAGCATCAACAGTTGCAGTAGAGAGTAATAAAACACAGACACCGACATCGTCCGTAATTAAAGAAGTGGCTGATTCTGCAAGAAAAGAAGTATTCTGGATGAAAGATCCAAAGACTGGAAACTGGATTCCAGAGAATCACTTTGGGCAGATTGATGTTGCAGAGCTCAGAGAGAAACTTCTTTCCAAGAAGACCAAAACCTGAAGGTTTTAATCGGGCCCCCCATTCTGAAATTTCGCGAATAAATTTCTTTTCCCTTTTCTTTTTGTAATTCGGAAATTTGGATCCTACTTGCAGTAGAATACTTACTGTGTCGTGGATTTCCTCCCATGTGGTGTTGGACTATGATTTAAATAAATTTGCTTCATCATTATCTTGTTTTTTCAAAATTTGTCTATAATTTATCTACAAATTATCACATATATTACAAATATTCACTTTTCAATCAAATTTTCAACTAATTATCTACAAATTATCACATACATTACAAATCTTCAACTGCCTTTTCTCTTCTCAGCAGTGCACCCTTTGTCCTCAAGGCTTTAGTTCTTGTCTATTATTATTTTACTACTTTTATTGAAAGTCCTAATCAACCGTTCGTAAGTTGTTAGTATTTTATCGAACACATGATTTTCTTATTATTATTTTACAATAATTCTATACATATTATGGCATGTTTTTGTTCGTATTAAATGTCGAATATGAAGAGAAACTTGTATGTTAGAACCATAATAAAGCTCCCCCGAAAACTAAAAGAAATGCCTGGAAGAAAAAAATCGAGTTTAGAAACTAATAACTTAATTGTCCAATTTGAAGATTCTGAATAGCAACTGTTTGTATTCACGTGCACCATGACAAAAATCTAAATGTCTGAATTCCTTAATGAAGTGAAATTTCGATTGAAGGTTCAACAAGCTTTATTGATTTATTTTAAAATATCAAAAAAAAATTATGTTTAATAATATCAAAAATCTTATAACAATATTTATAATGATATTTATTTTAACTAAAATGAATTGTTCCAAGTGAAAAGTATTAAAAAGTTTATTTAAGAAATAAGAAAATGAGAAAATATATATTAAATTTTATAATATAAAAATCTTAAAATAGTATAGATGGTTTACTTTTAGATAATAGGGGGAATTTATTTCAAAAAATAGATCTTAAGGGAGGTTTATGATTTATTTTTTAAAGTGGAAGGAGGGTCTCTGTTAATGTAATAAACCTAGGTTTATGTAATTTTCACCCTTTTTGTTATTTTCTTGAATTAGGATTATAATTGTAAATTTATTATGGTGTATATCTATTAAAAGCGTGTTTTAATTGTGTGTGACAAGTAAATTTTGGACTGGTAATTTAATTACCCTTTCAAATATGCTTAGTTTTGATAATTTTTGCACGAATGTAAATTTTATCATTCTGTAAATAAGGCTGAAATATTTGTGTAGTTCAGATGACATGGTACTCAAAAGTTGGTGCACAAATCTCGAAATATTTTATTTCCTAATATACAAAAGTATTAGGGATAATTGCAGCAGCGGTACCAAACATTTCATTTAGTTACAGATTTTGTTCAAACCTTTAATTTGTGCTACCCACAATACCAAACATTTAATTTGTGCTATCCATGGTATCAAACCTTTTCAAAATGTCGCAGCTAAAACCAAAATAGACGGTTTCTGTTAGTTTGACCGTTAGTTGACCAAATAATTGATTTTGACAATAATTTTGAATAATTTAAAAGGTTAAAATGGTAACTTTACATTTTTAATAATAAAATTACTAAAATCAAATAATTAAAATTAAAAATCAAAAAATCAATTTCATCTTCTCCATCCACCCCCACCCCACGCATACCCACCCCCCTCAAAATCCAACACTACCACTACCATCTCCTCCACTTCCATCACTACCATCTTATCCACCGTAATCAATAATTGGACATCTACTCACTACCAACCAAGCGAACAAATTCCACTTTCTGACAAATCTGCACAAATGACGACCATGGACTTAGTTGGTGTTAGGGATGGGAAAATGGCTCGCCTACTCAGACGGCTCGACTATCAATGCACATCCTCCAAAAGCCATATTTCTTAGGTGTCAATAACGTAGAAACTGTACAATGACTTCAACTCTCAAGAATGAATCATTTGTGAATAAATTCATCTACTTGCCTCTGAAGTTCAGCGTACTCAGTCGGATTCATCCTATAATGAGGCAAATTTGGAAGCGATACTCCGGGACCAAATCTATGCCATGTTGGATATCCCATAAAGGAGGTAGCTGGTCAGATAGGTCCCCAATGAAGGCATTCCAAAACTCTTGAATGATTGTCTGGGCTTCGGTAGGGGCTATTATTGGGGAGTTCAACGGAAATTCCATAACAACCAAGGCAAACACAACAGAATCACCCATTAGTTTGTATACGAACTCCGTATGGTTAATTTTATGTAACCCTATTCGTTCCTCACTTTTCTTTGCTTCATGCGAGCCAACAGGTTTTGAGGGATAGTGGGTTAAGGTGAATCATATTTCCATTAAACAGAAAGGAACATAATGGTTACATCTAAATCGCACAACCTAGGTTGACCAAAAATGACATGATTGATATCCATTGAAATGACGTCCACCATATATGATACTTATACTCGAAAAATTGAATAGGTACTAGACAACGTTCTTTTACAAGTATCCAGAAAGTATCAACCCAAGAGGCAATATACAGCTGAGGGTGGGGAACTGATTTTAAGCCAAGACGGCATACAATAGGCATCGAAACTGCTTTAATGCAACTACCACTATCCACAATGACTTTACAACATTTATTATTGATTTTGATGTAAGTGTGGAAAATGGCATGACAACGCTAATCATAAGCATTATTGGGTTGAGTAAGGGTACAACGTACAACACTCAATCTAGACGTGTCGGGAATAAGAGGCCCTGACCCTAGATCCACGGAGAGGGTCCGAATACAACCTAAGAAGGTATCTTCATTATCATCCAAATCTTCAAACTCTTCAAATTTAGCCTCATAAACTTGATCATCTAACGGGTCATCTACTACACCCTCACGTTCCTCCATAATGAGGGCGCTACTAGGACATTTAGAGGAAATGTGACCGAAAACCTTACAGTTAAAGCATTGCAAGCAGGAGGATGTCATTGGAACTTCAGGACCTTTACTTTTATTTTTCCATACAAGATAAACCTTAAATGGAGGAGGCCCTACAATAGACTTACGGGACGGAGTGGACGCTGAAGAGATGGGACACAGTTGTCACCACGACTTCTATACGGAACCCTAGTAGCTAACTCATAGTCTCGGATGAAAGAATAAGTATGGTCAAGAGTAGTAACACCCCGAAAGACAAGCTCACGTTTAAGATCATCTCTGAGGACTTGCCTAAACCTACTTAAAGTCATGGCTTCACAAACAATCTAACATCTCAGTAGAAATTCATCAAACTGAGTGACATACTCAGTCACTAGTCGATTGCCTTGCGTAAAAGCATTTCATTGATCCAACAAATTATCCCTATACAATTTGGGTAAATACTTTTCTTGAAGTCGACACTTCATTTCATCCCAACCCCCAATAGGGGGAGCACGACGTCTCTCAAAGAACTCCTCAACACTTTCCCAACAGAGTTGAGCAATGCAAGTTAATTTCAGACTAGAAAATTCAACTTTCCAATCTTCTGGGGCCCCACGCCAAGCAAAGAAACTTCATATATGTAACATATTGAATAAATAAACTAGGGTCTAAACAACCATCAAAGATTGGGGCATCTAATTTAATGTTTCTAAAGAAACGCTCGTCGTAGCGAGGAGAAGATTGAGTATCGTGACGGTAATGTTCTCACCCTCATTCACGAACTTGACGTATATCCCTACGGTCACTTCTAACATGTTGTCGGCCACCTTAGGGACGACGATAATGCCTATTACTCGACGCTTCAGGGTTTTCAGTTTTAGTCGAATGTGGGGTTTGCTCAAAGGTGTTCAACCTAACAACTAGGTCTCTATTCTCTTCACGAGTAGCAGCCATCTCAGTTTGAATAGCCGCTAATTGAATTTGTAATTGTTGTTGGTTAGTGGTAAGTTGTGCTAATTATCGAGTGAGAGCATCAAATTGAAAAAAAATCTATAGTCAGGGTACTGGAACTAGATATGACAAGACGATCACTTGCAACTACATGCTATGTAAGACAAGCTAAATGAAGTGTATGGAAATATCAATAAACAACTTGATTAAGAATTGAAAATAACAACCTGAGCATTTAAATTTAATTTGTTTTTTTTTTTTTTTTGGATTATATAAATCCAAATATGGTAAGCTAATAATGTTAATGTATGTAAAATAACAAAGCAAGGGGTCAATACTAGTTAACAACTTAATCACGTAAAATAAATTGGATAAAATTGAAAATATAACAAGGTTAGTGATTTAGGGACATGAATTGTGGGTAAAGATTAGAATAAAGCAGCACAAAATTTAATTGGTGCAATTTTAAAACGAAATAGTAATATAAACTAATGATAAAGAGATATTAGCTCCACTTTTGTTCGTCGAAGTAATCGAGCCAATCAACATGTCGAAAAAGAGTTACCTTAAAAAATGTATGTTAGAAATACTCCTTATTCTTTTTTAAAAAAAAATCAAATTAAACTATCATATAAGTTGAGCCCAAATTACAAACTGTGGCATAAATAAAAACTGAGGCCAACACAGTGAAGCCGATCGTGTCTGTAGATACTGGGCTGCCGATCGATGATGGTTTTGGCCGCCGATGAGAGTTAACTTCACGGGGTCGTCAATTAGAAGCAGCCAATGAGATTTTTTGGCACTCTGTTGGCGGCTGAGCTTTATATAGGCTCCTTGTCGACTCGGTGGAGGTTGTCACGATTTGGGGAAAGGCACTGGCAGTTCTGTTACTGCTGTCGATCGTGGGTATGCAACTCTTACCGGCGAATGAAGGGGCCAGCGGCGGTTGATATATATTTTTTTGTAGCTCGGAATGTTAGCAGGGACAGAAATGGTTCACCATAATTTGTGGGATAATGAAGACGGTGACTGATTTTGCGGTTGTATGGGTCTATTGATTGTAGGGTTTGTTGGTTAATTGTTGGTGGGCTTTGGTTTATTGAAAGGTGTCGATTTGAACAATGTCTGTGGTGTATAGGAGATGACTGGTGGTGAAAGTTGCATTGTGTAAACGAATTATCTCCCAAATTTAGCTCTGATATTTCACCATATAATTAATAAGCAGCATAGGATAAGCAGAAGAAGAAGCAAGCACCAAGAAAGGAGGAGAAATCGGGGGAGGAGAGAGAAGAGAAACTTAACCGAGGGATAAATAATAAAAATCTACAATAAAAATAAATTTCAATGAATGATCGCATCACATTGAATCTATTTATGACATTTCTCGATTGTTTGCCAACGAACATGTCCGACAATCAATGCAAAGTCTATCGACGATTTTATAACACCATCAACATCATCAAAGCAATTGTAAAAGGCTAGAAAGATGTTCCACTTTAATTTGTCTAGCTGTCCATCAAGACTTTTAAGTAGCTTGTATTGCGCATACATGGGTTATTGTTCCCAAAATGATGTTGCTGCAGTAATAATTCAATTCCATCTTATAATTTACACATGCAAAAAATGTTAGAACACAAATTAATACAATCATAGACAATTTTGTTAAAATAAAAAAAATGACAATAACTATCATGAACGATAGATTATGTCCTTAATTCAGTTATTGTCATTAATACAGTTTACTGTCGTTCACGACATTATTTGTCTAGCAAATTGAAATTTTAATTTTGATGCATTCAAATCCTTCTTCACATGGACGTTTCGATTTTCACATGTAATCTTGATTAATATTCCTCAAACATCTAATTCTTCAGAATTCTGAAAATGAAAATAAAAAATAATTTTTTTTTCATAAAACCTAATCCATACAACTCTTCTATATAATATAAAAAATAAATGAAAGCACAACAAAATCATTACACTAACCTCAAGATTTAGAAAATAAGTCATGGAGAGAGAAATTGATTTTATATAGAGAACAACTTAGAGAGAAATATCGAGATAAGAAGCAGCCCACGAAAATATGATTGTCTACGGAGATGAGGAAGTTCAAAGTCGAATATTTGATTTTATGAGACAGAAGTTGTGATATGTGTTTTTTTTCTAAGGAGAGAGAATTTCTTCTTTTTTTTTTCCATCGATTAATGAGTTGCCATCGATTTTTCTAATTAAAAGTGGTAAAAATTCAACCCCTTTTTCCCTATTATTTGATCACCATTAGCTAACAACGCACTAATACCAACTAATGTTGAAAATTTCCTTCACAATAATTTATGATTTCATTATTCAATTTGTAATGAAAATTGGTCATAATTCATTATTTTGCCTCTTCGTGGATAGGACAACTTTAAGTCCTGCTCATTTTATTTTTTTTCTAAACAATCTTCATTTTACTATTTTATATGTATTTTGTTTTTAATAGTGGGACGGAATAGATGAATTCAATAATATATACATAACTTTTCAAAGTGTATTATTTAAGAAACTATTAAAGACAACTAATCAACCACAATCCGTAAATCGTATTCTTTCGAACAAGCAACTTCAAACTTCTTCGACATATTTGTGATTCTTGTTTAATCTTTGTGCTCAAACATGAATTGTGTCATTCTAAATTTTCGTTCCATCTTTGAGCACAAGACTTTAATGCTACATTTTTAAGCTTGCCTCCATGTGTCAAATTTATAAATCGTTTACAAATGTAAACGGAAAAGTAAAATGAATAATAATAGATCCCACGAAACTTGTAAATAATAATGATTAGTATTTATGAGTATGATTAAAATTAATATCCGATTTTTAATTTATGAACTATTTATAAATTTGTTCACCGAACGGAAGCTTATCTCGCATTTGTATTTTGTATCTAGGGACGAAGGGGTGTGGGGAGCGATCATCCCGCCCCCTATAATATTTTAAAATTTTTCTAAACTTGTATAGGTTTTTTAATATATTCATAATACGTATAGATTTTGTCGATCTAGCATTTTTTTCATCCATTTACGTGAAAATCCTGACTTTGCCAGTTACTATATACATCTCAAGCATTAGCATCTCAGTAAACTACTTCCATACTAGCAATCGAACAAATACAATAAGTAATCATCATTGTCATTCTTCAATTTATTAAGTATTCGAAATTTTCTCAATGTTAGTATTATAGCTTCACATGTAAATTGTAAATTGATTGGATTGTGATCTTGGATCTTACTAAATGTACATTAAATTTTACATAATGAATTATATAATATCACATAACACTTTACCGTTTGTCAATTTAAAGTACAACCAACTTTTTCACACATCATTTTCAAAGATCGTTTATGTACATTTTTTATGTATAAATAGTAAAATCCCGTGTCTGCTACCAAGCTAGGATTCACTTGAATAGTAAATAGAATGATCTAGAATGGGAATTAAACTTTGATGGATTTTCAAAGCTCTGATAGAAAATGACGAATTCACACGAATTCACTTTTAAAATACGTTAGAACTCTTTAAACATGATCTACTTATTCAGAAAGCGCACATTTCCAATTTTTTATTGGCTCGTTTTGATCTATAAATAAATCTTTTTTATATATTATGATTACTGGATATATATTCAAGAATTTTAGATACTTTTGGCTTTCTTTTATTGAATGACGAACCTATAAAAATAAAGAAAGAATAACCTTGAATTTTAACTTGCTCATAATTTCTTTAAAAGCATCCTCTTCATCTTCGAAGAACATTTGAAAATTATAAAAAGGACTTTTCGTAAATAACTTTTAAAAAGTGATTAATTTTCATTTTCTTACAGACTATCGTCCTTTTCAAGAAATTTCAATTTCTTCTATTCTTCCAAATTGCCATTTCGTCAATTTCAAGGAAGAAAATCTCTGAATGAATTATAAATAGTAAAAAAATCCGAATTCCCTGATAATTGTCCAAATCGGAGGTCCTGCCGGAACCCCATTTTCTCTCTCCATTTCCTCTGCACTTTCTCTCTCTAGGTTTTCAATTCAACTTTCAGCTTTTGCTCTCGATCTACTTGAAATTGACGACCATCAATTTCTACATTGTAAGTCCTTGGTTCTCCTTTTTTGATGCTTTATTTATTTATTTATTTATTTATTTATTTATTTATCTGTTTTTACTCAAAATCTTTTTGGCTTCGACAATGAATAAGTGATTTTTTTTTTTCATTTTTATTACTTATAGTGTTTGGAGTTAATTTTTCCTTATTGAGTTTAATGTGAATTCTAGACTTGTAGTATTTTGATTCTAGATTATTTATTTATTTATTTATTTATTTTGATGTTAAAGTAGCAAGTTTTTGCCGATTTCTTATATTGCATGTGAGATTTTTCTGTACTAGTAAGCGTGCACGCATGAATGCACTTATGTAAGGCGGAAATTCCTGAAAAAGTATTTATGATGTACTTGAAATTTTTTATTTCTTTCATATTTTATGCATATGTAGGAGGCAGGCATAGTTAATACTTGAATTCTTGACTGTAAATAAATTGGATCCAGGATATTGAGATGTCATTTTGAGTTGTATATTAATGAGGTGCAAAGGATTTGTGTTAATTTAACGGCTTTATGCGGATCAGGCTTTGGAAATGATGGAACAAAGATTACTAGAATGAGGCAGGCGGAGGTTTCTAAAATGAAGCAGAAGCAACCACCTGTTCCACTTGGGACTCTGATTTGCCGTGAGCTGAGGAATGAGAAGGTGATGAAGCCCAATGTAAAGTTTGGGCAGGCTGCTCTGGCTAAGAAAGGGGAGGACTTATTTTTCATCAAATCTGATTGCAAAAGGGTTCCTGGCAATCCATCAACATCATTTTCAGTTTTTGCGGTGGGTTAAAGCCTTGTGATTCTTGGTTTGTGATTGTTGGTAGTGAATTACATATATATATATATATTTATATATTATCTTATATACCAAGTTTGGTCCTTTTTAATTTTTGTAGATTTTTGATGGGCATAATGGTATATCGGCTGCTATCTTTGCAAAAGAGAATTTATTGAACAACGTTTTGAGTGCAATTCCTCTAGGTCTTCATAGGGAAGCATGGCTTCAAGCCTTGCCTCGGGCATTAGTTGCTGGGTTTGTGAAAACTGATATAGAGTTTCAGCAAAGAGGCAAGCATAAAATTTTCTTCTTAGAAGCTTCTTTCTTGTCTTTTCCTTTCCTTTTTTATGTGCGCTTTGATGACCGTTTGACCTGTCTTACGTTTTCTTATTTTGTCTCTTTGCTACAAATAACAGGTGAGAATTCTGGAACAACAGTTACATTTGTTGTGATTGACGACTGGACCGTGACTGTTGCATCCGTTGGAGATTCTCGGTGCATATTGGACACGCAGGGGGGTATTGTTTCACTCTTGACGGTTGACCATCGTCTGGAAGAGAATGCAGAAGAACGGGAGCGGGTAACTGCAAGTGGTGGTGAAGTAGGGAGGCTAAATATTTATGGGGGAAATGGGGTAAGATCAATATATATTCTTTGCTTTTCCCTTTTAACTTGCTGCGGATACTTGTCACTTTGAGACATAATAGCTAAACATTTTTTTTACGGTCGGCAGGTTGGGCCACTACGTTGCTGGCCTGGCGGGCTGTGCCTTTCGAGGTCAATTGGTGACACAGATGTTGGGGAGTTCATCGTCCCAGTACCTCATGTTAAGCAAGTGAAGGTTTTTAATCTATTAGCCTAAAATAAGATTAAAATTGCAAATTGTCATATTAGAATATTGAAGTTCTTAGCTTGTTGTTTGTGTTAGCTTTCAAATGCTGGGGGAAGACTTATAATTGCTTCTGACGGTATATGGGATGCTCTATCATCTGATATGGCTGCCCAATCTTGTCGAGGTTTACCTGCTGAACTTGCTGCAAAGGTGGTTGTTAAGGTATGCATACTATAAATATTTTATTTTGCAAATTTTTCTTTTAGGTCTTGCCCTTAGAACGTTATGGTAATTCTTTTTGTTTGCAGGAAGCACTGAGGTCACGGGGTTTGAAGGACGATACAACTTGCTTGGTTGTTGATATTATTCCTCATGACCATCTAATTTTGCCCCAAACACCTAAAAAGAAACAAAATTTGCTCAACCCATTGCTTATCTTTGGAAAGCGATCTCAATATTCTACTAAAGGAGCTAATAAACCATCTGCTGTTGGAGTTGTGGAGGAATTGTTTGAAGAGGGATCTGCTATGCTTGCGGAGAGGTACATGTATTCTCATTTTCATTCATATATTAGCTTCTCTTATTTGCTATTAGGCTGAAAAATATGGGAGATTGAATTCATTTGGGTAGTCTACCAAGATAATAGTGTAGTCTTAATTTCCCTACAGGTTTCTATTTGTACTTCTTTAGATGCCCCAAAACATTCACGTCTTAGTCCATAAAGAACTTATTTGTGTAGATTATTACTTACCAGGGCAACAACAGGGGCAATTTAAGCTGTGATATTTCTTTTTTTGTTTTTCTTTAATGTTTTACTTTTTACAAATAAATAATAGATATTTGTTACCCTGTTTGAGTTATTTGTCACATATGAAAGTAATAATGTGTTTCTATAGTAATTCTTCTTGATGTTGTTGGTTATCTAGATTAAAACGGTTAATAGCTGTTAGCACTGTAATATTTTTCATGAACTTTCGTATTCCAGCTAATTTGATAATAGGAAGACTTTTCATCACATGAATACTAATTGGGAGACCATTCATATTCTATCAAACCCATTAAGAAGCTTTTTTTTCTTTTCCATCCTTTCATTAAATAGGTTTCAACTGTGCCACCAATCTTTTTAAGAAGTCCATGCTATGTTCAAGAGTGTGAGGAGCACCCTAGGTGTTTTTAAGTGTCTAACAGTGCTTCAGTAAGCCGAAAAAATAAATTGTAAAGAAGAAAATTCAAAAAACTCAAACAAGGTGATGTGGATTAAATTTTTAACCTATCAGATTTTTCTTTGTACTGCTGATGTGATTCTAGTTATATGCTGATCGTATTGTGATACTGACAATGGAATATTTACTGAACTATTAGCTATTTATGTATTTTGCTGAAATGATCATGTAGGGGGTTTTTCTTTCTGAATATCCCATGATCTGCTTTAATGAACAGCGATCTTTGTTTTCACAGTGCTATTTAGATATTTTGATTTAAGTTTTTGCTTTCTAAGAGCTCGAATAGAATAACTCTGTAAAATCTGTATTTTGCTAAAAATATGGTGCATAGGGATTTTTTGTTCTGTTTATCCTGTGCTTGCTTCAATGAATAAGTATTTTTATTTAAGTTCCTTTATTTGTAAGAGCCTGAAGAGAATAATGCAGTTGACGGGTAATGACATACACCTGTTGTATATTGTATATCACAAATAGGTTTCTTTTTTCTACCTTTTCTCAGAAATTGATGACTTCCATAGTTATCACCTTGATACCAAAGAAGAGTTGGACCGAATGTATTCGGTGTTCCTGTCCTAGTTAGTCTTCTGGAGATTTTGATGCCTCACTGCGCTTTGTACATTTAACAATTATATATTGCCCAATATGTCTGAGTCTACTTAATTCTTAAATAATTTTTGTTTTTTAATAATTATTTGTAACTGTGACTGATATTAAACTTTGTGCAATTACATGAAAGTGTTGTACTGAGAACATTGAATGGCTTGAAAAGTTTGTACTGCATCACTGTACCATACTGGGACCTATTTTATGTGGTTAAAATGCTTAAAATTTTGTTTTGTTTCCATTTATCTAGACACAAGGTGAGTTGTTTTACCAATACTAGCTCCATTGTGCTTTTTATCTCTGACGTTGGATCTGAGAAGGAAAAGAAGAAGAGAAGAATATTACAAGAAGTACGAAAAAGGAGAAGAGAAATTAGAAGAAATATGGAGTAAAGATTCGAGACTTCTTGCAAAAGAACCGTTCACATAAATTCAATTATTCTCTTTACCGTAAACGATTAGGACTACTCTTAAACACTCTATTGAGTATTGAATATGGCGTGAAATACATGAGCAGAGGAAATGCGATTTTATTAATTTAATATCCAATGGCAATAGTCAGCTTTCCGATACTGACAATAGGAAAATGTAACAAAGCTCAATCAATATAAATCTAATCCCTTGTTTCAAACCTTTCTACTCATAAGATGACATGAATAAGCCAAATTTTTTGCACATTCTATGAAAATTTAAAATTCCCTTTGTGAAGTTAGACAAATCCTAGTTTCTGGCACTTCAGGAGTATGAAAGTTGGACCATTAACATTTTATGCAAAAGCAGGTATATGAATTACAGGGTTTAAGATGTTTTGAGGAATGATCGCGTTCTTATTAATCACCTATATATTATTTGGCTGAATATTTTTTATTATAGGCTGAGAGAAAAATGAAAAAACAGGAGTAAATTTTAACTCATAGAAAATGATCTCTGAATAAAAATTTCTACATTCATATGTTGCTATTCTGGCTAGTTATTTTACTGAATGTCGACATTTTTGAGTTTCTGTTATGTTTGTGGTTGATGCTAGTCCTCCCTAAAGAAAAATAAATTCTGAACAGCATCTTCTTATGGTTTGGCTCTGCTCACTATCCTTACACCATTATGCAGGCTGGGTAAGGATTTTCCTCTGGACTCTAATTCCGGGCTCTTTAAATGTGCTATTTGCCAAGCAGATCAACCATCAAGTGAGGGTTTATCTGTCAACTCAGGCCCAGTTTTCTCGCCTGCATCAAAGCCATGGGAAGGTCCTTTCCTCTGCGAAAGTTGTCGTAGGAAGAAAGATGCCATGGAAGGAAAGAGACCAATCAGACATGCAATAACTGCATAATCTGATAACCTAGTAAATATCCATATAGTTTCAAGTGGCAGTGTGAGCATCGATTTGTCTCGTGTTTGTGCTTCCCCATTTGATTGACCACCAAAAACAGAGGTGCTAATTTATATTAGTGTGTGATGTTTGAATGCTAGTAAAGAACTGAGAATTGTGAATGATATGTACTGCAGTTTCTTAATCTTTTTAGCTTGATTGCTATGGCTTGCAAATGTTAATGTGATTTTTTTGTCCATCTCGTTCGTTAAGAGATCCATCAGCTTTTGATTTCATATTCTTCTATCATTCGGTCATCAGTAATGTTCTTTGGCTTTTTTTTTTTTTAATTATTATTATTATTATTATTATTATTATTATTATTAATATTATTATTATTTTGTTTGAATTAGTTATTACAAACTTGTTGGATACACGGTCAATCTGTATGTCCGGTCTGGGAAATCACTTCTCCTGCTTCCTTGTGCTGTTTTAGCTTTTACACCTAAAAGCCATGTCCAGATGTTGTATAATGTAATCTTGGTTCTTGTTCTTGTTAGGCAGACTTCCCACAAAATTATGTAAGAAAGAAAATTATCAAGGGCCCGTTTGGCATGGGTTTTAAAAAATCAAAAGGAGCTTTTGAGATCCAAATATTGCCATTGGATTCGTTTGATTAATTTTATAAAATTGTTTTTGGTAGTTAAAAGAGTTTTTATTGAAATCTAATTTAACGTGACTTCCTTTAAAAATACTTTTGGAATTAAAATTGATTTTAAAAATTAATTTTCAAATAAAAATTAAAGTAACTTTTTCTAAAAACTCTTCTAAAAAAATCAAGTCATTCCAATCTGACTTTTCTGGTCCACATGATTCACAACTTTTGCCCTCCCAATTTGGAAAAAGAATGGTTCCCCAATAATAATTGATAGGAGAGGGGAGGAAATTTGGATCATGTGAGGTGAATATTATGAACTGTGTAGATCAAGAATTGTTTTTCAGTTATTAATTGAGTGTGTTTAGTTGTTTGGTATCTCGATGTCTACCCATCACATCCTCGGTTAAAGAAGGTCCCAATGTTTCGTATTTGTATGTGAGTAAGGTTCACTAGCAAATAGTGGATTTGTTTGTCTTTTGTCGAATCATTTTCACGAAGTGATAGATAATTTGATTTCCAAGTTTTACATTTCTGTCGATTAATTTGTTAACTAACGGATTACTATAAATTTGTCTTAATTAAGGAAAATTTTTGAATTTATGTGTAATATTATTTTATTAAATAATATGGTTGAAAATGAGAAATAGATAAATGTATTTTGAAAATAATAGGGATCAAACAAGGGCAAAGTGTGAATGTTCAATTCTCTACAAAGTATTATATGTTGGAAACTTGATGTCAACATTGTTTGACTGCTCTTGGGATGGAGGCGTCTTTTCAGCGTCTCGTTTCGCGCTTAAGAAGAGGGGGCGAGCAGGATCATTTTTTAATTTTTTTAAGGGATAATTGCAGCAAAAGTCTCAAAGCTTTGAAACATTAACAGACTTTCCCCAAATCTTTGATTTGTTGCAACTGTCACCCCTAACATTTTCAAACATTGCAAGTGAGGCCATTTTGAATAGTTGTCCATAATTCCATCATTTGAACAAAAAATTAACTTTGACCACATTTTTAATATTTTAAGAAGGGCCAAAAGAGTAACTTTCCATTTATCACATTAAATAATTGAACAAAAAATAAGAAAGAAAAAAAAAAAAACACACCCACCCAGCGGTGTCTTCTTCATCCACCTCCGTCCACCTCCACCGCAAACTCAAACCCATAATCTATACGTTATCTTTCGGCTTCTCTAACCTAAGTTCCAATTCTACCCTTTCATTTGGCTTCAGTCTAGGGATAGCAACAGGGCGGGACGGGGTCGGAGATGCCAAGCAATTTCCCGCCCCGTCCCCGCCCCATTCCCCATTTAAGGCGGGGCGGGGCGGGGGTCATTCCCTTTTTACTCCCCCGTTAAATTTTTTTTTTTTTTTTTTTTTTTTTTTTTTTTATTTTTTTTTTTTTCTTTCTTTTTTTTTTTTTTTTGCCATTTTTTATTAGAACTAATGGAAATTTCAATTTAAAGTATTGAATTATAAAAAAAAAATTACTAAAAAAATAAATAAAAAATTAAACGGGGAGGGGCGGGGCGGGGGGCCCATTATCCATCCCCGCCCCGGGGAGAAATTTCCCACCTAGAATACCCGATTAAGCGGTTTCCCCGACCCGTTCGGGGCGGGGCCCAGCGAGTATCGGGTTTGTCGGGTTTTGTTGCCATCCATACTTCAGTCCCGCCTCTTCATTCGAGACTCCATCATTTAGCATCACCGCTGCTTCATCCCCCTTTGGTGGTTCCTCTCTGTTTGGATGCTCTTCGAATTCTACACCCACTACTAACTTATTTGTGTCCTTAGCATCCGGTTCTGGGCCCGTATCCTCATCCTGTGGTGCGGCTGCTATTTCAAACATTTTTGGATCATCTTCTTCAAGTTCGGGCACAGATCTAAATTTATTTGGATCTTCTTCTAGTGCGACTTCTACTACGCCTAGTCCATTCGGAACATCCTCTAGTGGTTCTAGTCCAACCACGAGCCTTGTTGGATCCTTGTCTTCTAGCGCGAATCCCACTTCAGGCCTCGTTGGTCAAGTTCTTTAGCTGGGACGTCAGCTGTTGCTACTTCTTCGTCCCAGCACATTCACCCAATTGGGGTCCCCTGCTCCGAGTTCTTCAGGCTTATTCTCGTCCCGTCTAGCTCCTATACCCAGCCTTTTTGGATCTTCTTCAGGAACCTCTACTAGAGGTAGAGGAAGAAGACACAGGTGGTCGAAGGTAGAGGAAGAAAGANGGTTTTTTTTTTTTTTTTGTTTATTTCTTATTTAATTATTTAATGTGATAAATTGAAAGTTGTTACTCTTTTGCCCTTTCTTAAAATATTAAAAATGTAGTCCAAGGGGGCCTCACTTGCAATGTTTGAAAATGTTAGAGGTGACGATTGTGATAAATCAAAAGTTTGGGGAAAGTCTGCTAATGTTTCAAAGGTTTGGGGCTTTTGTTGCAATTATCCCTATTTTTTTAATGTAATTTGAGAATTGGCTTTGGTAATTTGTTCATATAACTTTATACAAGTTTTGGTTTTTCTTATTCATTAAAGTGGAAATTAAACCCACACAATTTTTTATTTTTTTTACTTTTCAATTTAAAAATTAGGTTTAAAAAATCTTTATTAAAAAATCAGGTGATAATTCAACTTTTTAATAGTTATAATAATATTATAAAATTAAATTAATTTACATATCCATCCCACCACACCCACCCACCCACCACACATAATTTCACTTCTAAACCTTAAATCATTTTCCTCCTTCATCTCTCTTTATCAACATGAACACTTTGGAGAGACACCGGAAGACCACGGAGCAACACTCACAACATCGTGAACGTCGCTGCCATTGCAATGACATTGCACATCGCCATGTGCGACAACGCTCACAATGGTGTGGACGCAACCATTGCCGCTACTATGATAGCTTTTCACTATGGCCATTCTTTTGTTGATCATGTTTGTCAAGAGTTAACATACACATCAGATTCCAGCTCAACCTTTAGCACCACATCAACAGCTAACTCTAGCAGCATCATATTAAACCATCGCCAGCTGAAAATCCTCGTTGTCCATTTTCTGTTACTCAGAAATGCTACCACTACTTTCTATTGTAAATTGATTCCAACATTCTCCTTACTTCAAGGAGCTAGACACTATTGTAGACTCTAGAATATTCAGCTGTAATTATTCATATCAACACGATGCTGAAACAATATAACCTTGAGCTGAATTATCATTCAATTATCTTGCATTTCCAACTTGGTATCAGAGCACAGATCGTGGCCAACGCTAGCAACACCCCACAAAATACTGATCCCAACTCTACTCCTACACCTATCTCAAGTAGCAACAGTGTTCCAATGCAAGGAAGCAATCATCTCTCACCCTTTGGTGTTAATCTAACCCAAGTGGTTTTAGTCAAACTCGATAAGAACAACTTCTTACTATGGCAGAATGTGATACTGCCCATCATCCATGTACACAGCCTTGAAAGGCTACATTCTGGGGACAAAGGTGTGCCCCCCATAATTCATTGGAACTCTAGTTGCTGGTGAAGCTGGAAACAGTATAGAAATGACCAAAAAACCTGAATATAATAAGTGGATGTCAACAGATCAACTACTAATAGATTGACTTTACTCTTCAATGACTCCAGACATAGCCATGAGAGTCATGGGTGCTAGAAACTCAAATGAACTATGGACAGCTGTGAAGGAGAGCTATAGAGTTCAAAATAGATCCAGGATCACCTTTCTTACTGGTGAGCTTCAGAAATCGAGGAAAGGGATTATGAGCATTGATCAATACCTGAATAAAGTGAAGTTGCTAACAGACAATCTTGAAATCGCTGGCAAAACTATTCCTCACTCTAATTTGGTTACTCAAGTCTTGGCAGGCCTGGATGAAGAATACACACCAATTGTTGTTCAAATCAACAACAGAGATAACATCACTTGGGGAGAACTGCAGTCGACAGTAATGACCTTTGAAAGCATATTGGAACATCTCAACACAGTGAGAAATGAAATGGCAGGAATCAACCTTGATCAAACATCAGTAAACTTTTCTTAAAGGTCTGGCTCCAACTATCATCACAGCATATCCTACAGGCCAGTTTCCAGTGGAAGATTCTCAAGTTACAACAACTTTAGAGGTGGAAGAAGAGGTATAAACAGATGTGGAAATTTCAATGGTGGTGATAGACCTATATGCCAAGTATGTGGAAAGGTTAGACATAAGGCTAACATTTGCAACTTCAGGTATGATGAGAGATACACATGAACATCACCAAACCAGAGAACAAACTACAACCCTACACCAACAGCCTTTGTGGCATCTCCCAGCACCGTAAATGATCCAACCTAGTTTACTGACACTGGAGCTAGCAACCACATCTTCGCAGATAAAGGATAGATCACTTTAGTCAATGAGTATACTAGTAAGGAAAAAATTATGGTTGGAAATGGAAGCAAACTGCATATTTCACATTTTGGCATAACTCATCTCCCAATCTTGAATAATAAAGCACTTGTGTTAAACAAACTACTTCATATACTAGAAATCAAGAAAAACCTCATTAGTGTGTCACCGTTAACTTCTGATAACCAAGTCTACATGGAATTTTACTCTAATTGCTGTTTTGTTAAGGACAAGCTAACGAGGGAAGTGATGCTGCAAAGGAGCCTTAAAGAAGGGCTGTATCAACTGGACTTTCCTTACCAAAACATTAAATGTCACTCTCAGAAGTATGTTCTCTCAAATAAACACTGTTGCCATGTCTTATCTGTTAATCCCAATCAAGAGTCTTTGAATTTCCAAGTCGATGTATGATACAAGAGCCTTGTACATCCATCTAGCCAAGTGGTGTCTCAAGTGCTCAAAATCTGTAATCAAAGGGTAAAAGAAATGAAAACAAACCTTTTTGTGATGCTTGCCAATTTGGTAAATCCCATCTACTATCATTTTCCTCTTCCACTTCACACGCCAAAATACCTTTAGAACTTGTGCACACAGACCTATGGGGACGCACCAATTCAATCAACATTTGGCTTCAAATACTACATAACATTCCTAGATGACTTTAGCAAATTCACTTGGATTTATCCTCTAAGACAAAAATCTAAAGTGCTAAGTGTGTTCATCCAATTCAAGAAACTAGTGGAAATAAGTTTGCAAGAAAAATAAAAACCCTGCAAGCTGACTTGGGAGGGGAATATAGAACCTTCAGAAATTTTCTAACACAAGAGGGGAGTCGAATTTAGACACCCCTGTCCTTATACATTAGCCTAAAATGGCAGAAAAGAAATGAAACACAGGCACATAATAGAAACATGCCTAACCCTCTTAGCTCAAGCCAAAATGCCCTTGAAATATTATTGGAAATCCTTCCAGGCTGCAACTTTCCTCATAAATAGAATGCTTACACCTATACTTAAAATGCAATACCCTTTCCTAGTCCTATATAGAAAAGAAACTGATTACAAATCACTAAAGATTTTTGGATGTGCTTGCTATCATTGCCTTAGACCTTACCAGAAACACAAATTCAGATTTCATTCAACAAAATGTGTCTTCCTTGGTTATAGTGAATCTCACAAAGGATATAAATGCTTGAACTCAATAGGAAAAATTTATATCTCACGGCATGTTGTATTCAATGAGCTAAGTTTCCTTTTGGGTCACTTTTTTCTATTCAAAACCAACAAAATTCTGTGATACCAGAAGCTGTCCTATCTTACTTCCAGTTTCGCTCTCAACCAAACAGCTTTAAACCTACCTCAAGTCATGTTGATGCAACTCTTCATGAAGCAACCAATGATGTGCATCATACACCTCCTAGCTCAAGTAATAGTCAATTTGAAAGCATAAATGATGATAGTGATGATAATGGAAGTGAAGGACCAATCAGAGATATGAATAATCAAGAAATGAATCAAGGTATGGAGACAAAAATTGAGCTACCTCAGGATGATGGAAGGAGTGAATCAGAACCTCAAAGTGATGGAAGGACTGAATCAATCAGCAACAAGTCAGACATCAACAAAGAGCAAGCAACTTAATAGAGCATCCTAAGATCACTAGAGGAAAGGCAGGAGTATTTAAACCTAAGGCATTTTTGGGAAAATCAGTTGGCAACATCCCTGAAACATCAGAACCTAGAAGTGTAAATGAAGTTATGATGACTAAAGATTGGAAGAAAGCTATGAACGAAAAATTCAATGGACTAATAAAAACCAAAACCTGGAAACTTGTCCTCCCATTACCAGCTTACAACATAGTAGGGAATAAGTATATTTTTTTTAGAGTAAAACGCAACACAGATAGATCAGTTCAGAGACTCAAGGCAAGAATAGTAGCAAAGGGTATTCAATAGGCACCTGGAATTGATTTTTATGAAACTTTCAGCCCTGTTATTAAAGCATCAAACTTGAGAGTCATACATACTCTGGCAGTTTCGAAGGGATAGATAATCAGACAGGTAGACATCAATAATGCCTTCCTAAATGGTGAACTTGAAGAGGTGATATATATGAACCAACCAGAGGGTGTTATAGATCAATCGAAATCTGATCATGTTTGTAAACTGGAAAAGGCACTTTACGGACTGAAAAAGGTACCTAGAGCCTGGTATGACAAGTTGAAATCAACACTGATAACCTGGAAGTTCAAACAATCAGCAGCAAACACATTGCTGTTCTACATCAAGAATGAAAGGCAAATTATTTTTGCACTCATCTATGTTAGATGACATTGTTATGACAAGAAATGACACGGAGCTTTTGTAAGGGAAATTATTTTTGCACTCATCTATGTTAGATGACATTGTTATGACAACAAATGACACGGAGCTTTTGTAAGGGTTCAAAAATGAATTAAATAAAAGGTTTGCACTCAAAGATATGGGACAACTTCATCAATTTCTGGGAATTGACGTGTTGTGGCATGACTCAGGACTTCATCTTACACAAACAAGATACATTGCTGAGCTACTTAGAAAATTTGAGCTGTAAAACCTGAAGCCTTGTCCAACTCCCATTCTTGCAGGCAAAACCATGTCAAAAACTGATGGAGAAGTGTTGAAGAATCCCTCAATTTACAGAAGTGCAGTAGGAGGACTATAATATCTCACACATACCAGGCCTGATATTACCTTTGCTGTAAATAAACTAAGTCAATTCCTACAATCACCAACATCAACACACTGGTAAACATTGAGGAGGGTACTTTGATATCTTAAAGGAACAATAAATCAGGAAATGTGGCTATAAAGAAGTGACAGACTGAACCTAAATGGATACTCAAATGCAGATTGGGCCTCCTGTCCGGATGACAGGAGATCAACAGTAGGCTATTGCATTTACTTGGAAGACAACTTGGTAGCTTGGTCACCAAAGAAGCAACATGTAGTTGCTAGATCAAGTACAGAGTCGGAGTATAGAGCTCTTGCATCAGTCGCCTCAGAAATAGCTTGGATCCAATCACAATTCAAAGAACTTGAATTACCATAAGTATCAACTCCATTTCTATGGTGTGACAATATGAGTGCAAGTGATATTAGCAGCCAATCCAGTATACCATGCAAAAACGAAGCATATTGAATTGGACATTCATTTTATCAGAGATAAAGTGCTTAGAAAAAACTAGAAGTGATATATGTGTCTTCCTCTGATCAAATTACAGATTTATTAACCAAAGGCCTCACTCACTCAAGGTTTCTTTTCCTAAAAGACAAGCTTGGAGTCACTTCATTGCCGTCCATCTTGAAGGGGGTGTCAAGAGTTAACATACACATCAGATTCCAGCTCAACCTTTAGCACCACATCAGCAGCCAACTCTATCAGCATCATATTGAACCAGCACCAGCTGAAAATCCTTGCTGTCAATTTTCTGTTACTCTAAAATGCTACCACTACTTTCTGTTGTAAATTGATTCCAACATCCTCCTTAATTCAAGGAGCTAACTACTATTGTAGACTCTAGAATATTCCTCTGTAATTATTTATATTAGCACGATGCAGAAACATTGTAACCTTAAGCTGAATTATCATTCAATCATCTTGCATTTCCAACCCAAATTTGGTACCTTAGTAATAACAATTTTCATGTTGGGTTTTAGTTTCCTGACTTTAGGAGGCTTTTTGGTGGCAGGAATTGGTGTTTTATCATGATTTACAAGATAATTGTGGGATGGTAGAGATGGTGGTAAAGGTGATGTGGTACAGGTGGTGGTGGTGGTGTTGGTGATTGTGGTGAGGTGAGGTGAGGTGGTGTTGTTGCTGCCAACAATGGTGGTGTTGGTGGCGGTGGTGAGGTGGGGCGGTTCTGGCTGTGGTCACACGTTCATAGAGTAGAAGTTAGGGACAATTGCAGTTGTATTATTTGCCTCATATCCTTCACAGACCGGGGTAGTTGGTGTACCATGTTTATGTATGAGAAAGGTTGTTCAGTTTCTTCGTTAATACCTCCATTTGGGCTGTTAATGTTGATATTGCATCTATATTATGAAGTCTTGCTATTTTCCTCGATATCTCATGTCGGATGGCCACATAGCCTGATCTTTTACTATTTTTTCATATAGCTCATGTGCATCATCTATTTGTATTTTCATCACTGATCTACGAGTTGAAGCATCAGCCATGTTACGATATTCAAGCAGTAGGCCTTAATAGAAGTAATAGACTTGTGCTTGTTTTGAAACATCAAGGTTGGGACATTTTTTTAAAGAAATCCTTAAACCTTTTCCATGCCTTTAGATAGCTCTTGAGTTCCATTTAATTGAATGCTTCTACTTCGTTTATGGCTTGATGGAATCGAGAAGGTAGAAAAAATTTAGTGCGAATTTCTGCACCATATCATTCAAATATACAATGCTCCCGACATGTAATGGATATTGCCAATCTCTTGCACTATCCTTCAAGGTGTGAGGGAATATTCGCATTCGAAAGACATCGTTTACATCCTTAGTGACTGATAACTTGAAATAAAAATAGGAAAGCTTGGATGTGATTATGCGGATTCTCCCGTCCCTTCCCAAAGAACCAGATATCATGATGATTATGAAACAGATTGATGACATTTGGTCGAAGATAAAGTTAGCTTGCCCTGAAGGATGATATATGATGCTGGGCTAAGCAGGCGCTAGAACAAGGATCACATAATCCCAAATTAACTTGTTGCCTTTTGAACCTGATTTGAGTTTCCAGCCATATCCTTTGATATTCTCTATTCTTTTGTCCTTTGTCCAAAGGTTCTTTCGATCTCAAAATCTATTGAAAGAAGTTCGATCTTGTCAGAATTTTGCATAAATTGTTAATGGAGTCTGAAAAGAACGAAACATAAGAGAAGTTAAGATGTTATGAATAGCCTAGAACAATTAAAAAAAATTCGAATCCAAATGTTAGCTAATAAACTCAATTTAGTACTTTATTCCTCGACAACAATGCTAAAAACTTGTTCAATGAAATCTTGCAAGCGTACGGGACGAGTAAAAAGGTAATGAATAAAGGTTATCGTTCCACGAGAATAAACTTCAAATTAAATTGAAGTAATCCGTTATCAAATTTGAATGTAAATGTAACACGAGATTTGATTTGTTTGTTTGTCTTCTAAATTCTTCCAATTTAATCCCAGTATTCTTCAACATTATTATTTGATCCGAATAAACTTTTAAATATTTACAATTTGGTCCTTGAACTTCGAAAATCCTATTTTTTGTCGATTTTCGTTCCTCTATTCTAAATTCACTTCCAATCATTGAGGTTTAGCTAACAAACAATATATACAAGATACTAAGACATAATTCATCAAAAATACTTTTAAATATTCATATTTAATGGCCTAAATAAATGTATAAAATGCACTTATCCACGTTAATGCGTTTATTTGTAGGTTTGTTTCCTTCTCTAAATGTGCGTGTAATATAAAGGTATTGTGGATGAGTAAGTGCGCCATCTGCTATTTTGGAGTTTGATTTTTCATTTTGTCTTGTTTTCAAGCGAACTCTTCATTTTCTCTTTCTTTTTTTCTCTCTGACGTTTCTTTTGTTTGTTATGTGACCTTTCAACATTTATTTTATTTTTCTATTTGTTTAGTTATCATTAATTCCCCATCCCCAATTTCAATCCTCTACAAATTTTCTAGCTTACTTTTATATTCTTTAATGGTAATATTGACATGTACGATTTTTCTACTTTAAATTTTTTATGCACTCTTGTAAGTTTTTTTTTTTGTGCTTTACAGATTTTTCTTGATTTTTGATTTTGGTATGAAAGTATAGAATTTGCCAAATTTTCAATTTTTACATTTATATCCCATTTTTGTTATAATGGTTCTTTGACTATTCTTAATATATATTATAACTTTATTGATTTGATTATAACAAACAAGTTACTTGTTTATTGATGATTGAATTTAAGTGATTATAATTTTCAAAACATCGAATGATAGATTGATTGATCGTCCTTAAAAGATCAAAATCAATACTATCAAATCGAACTCACAATGAAGGTCAAGATTGAAGTCAAGTCTTCCAAACATTCAAGAAAAGAAATATCAAGCGAGAGTTGAGGAGTCAAACTTCAAAAAAAAGATCAAAATAAGAGTCAAATTTCAAAGAAACGTTAAAGACTAGGCTTCCTTGGAACAAATGTAAAGTTACTAGTGCTTTAATATTTAGCAATGAATGATTAAAGCTCAAAAAATATTTTTATGTATTAAAAGCTATTTTGACTTTCACTTTCATGAAATGTTTTGATCAAATGTAAGATTGATTTAAAAAAATATAGTTGAAGTTAGATCATATTTTTAAAAATAACACATAGCTTGAAAATCTAGTTAAAAATACTTTTCAAAAGTCCACATTTTTTAAAACATTCAAATAGGATCAAACGGGGCCAAAATGAAAAGAAAAAAAAAAAAAGCCAACAACGATCGATGGGCCGAAATCAACGATTGACCAAAAAATCCAACGATCCAAAATTTAACCGTTCTTGCTTATTACGTTTTTATCCAATGGCTATATTTTGGTCATCCGGACTTGTGACGGTCGACCAAAAACTCATTCATACTGCCCGAAAGTTTTGCGAATCTTTCTCTATAAATAAGTTCTCTTTTGTAATCAATATAAAGGACTTTCAAGTGCATTAAATAAAGAAATATTTAGAGTCAATCTTTGAGCTTACACAAAATTCATCTCTTTTACTTCTTCATATTGAGAAATTTGATTAATTGAATTAAACTCTTAAATCATCATATTAATCAAAGTTCCTCACCTCTCTCTTGGTACTTAATTGCTATCATTCATAAAAGAGAGATGTATTTTGAGCAAATATTTGAACTTATATTGCATATATTTCTTACACTTCTTTATATCAAAAACTTTGATTGATTACATCAATTTTTTAAATCATCACATTCATCAAAATTTTCTCATCTAATATTTGAGCTATTATTCATTGAAGTGTTAGTCTCTTTTTGTACTTAAATCATTTGTGTCATTTATTAATATAGAAATTTCATTATACTTTTGGTACTTAATTAATTTGTGTCATTTATTAAGATATAAATTTCATTTTAAAATTATTTCTTTAAGCATGTGGGGTCATATTGAGGTCCCATAAAAACTCAATATTGTATAAAGATCGGTGTTTTTTGTTGTAAGTCACCGTATGAGTCATATTGAGGTTCCTTTAAACTCAATATTTTATAAAGATCAGTGCTCCTTGTTCTAAGTGATCGTGTGGATCATACTAAAATCCCTTGAAAATTTAATATTGTATAAGGATCAGTACTCTTTATTTGTAAGTCGCCAAAAGCGTTATAAGGCTTTGAATTGCACCATAAGTCAATCAATATAGTTAAAAGACATTTCTCATGATAGAGAGCTTGGTAACAGATGACGAACCTCCAAAATTCTATGGTTTGCATCCTTTCTACCCATTTACTTATTTTTATTTGCTTATGATTATTACTTAATTGATCAACGTGTTTGTGATTTACTCAATTTTATTGTTCGAAAAACTTTAAAAACCAATTCACTCATTCTTGGCCAGTCGTTCTTGGACTATCAATTGGTATTGGAGCAAGGTGCTCATTTTGAAATTAAGATTTTACAATCTTGAACAATGGTTAACCTAAATTTTCAAAATCTTAAAAGACATTCTACAAATCGTCCTCCTTTCTTTGGTGGTACTTATTATAAATATTTGAAGGCTATATGATGATATACATTCAATCAGTAGATCATAATGTTTGAGATGTTATTGCAATAGACCCTTATGTGTCAACAAAATTTTTAAGATTGGTGGTAAATCGGATCAAACTATTTCAAAACTTAGAGAGGAGTATGATGAAGAGAATAAATGAAAATTGTCTTTCAATGTTAGAGCCAAAAATTTACACTATTGTACTTTAGATGAAAAATGAATTTAATCGTGTTAGCATATGTGATTCTGCTTGTGGTATTTGGTATGCCTTAAAAGTCACTTATGTAGGTTCTAACAAAGTGAAAGAAACTAAGCCCCTGTTTGACAACTATTATTTGGAAAAAATAAAATTTTGAACCATGATTTTTAGGAGAATGTATTGTTAAAAAGTTGGAAAAAATTTTAATTTATGTATAGAAAATTTTATTGTATGAATGTATGATTGAAAATGGGTATATAGAAAATAAAGTTTAAAAATAATGGTTGTCAAACAGAGGCCAAGATAAATCTTTTGGTTAAAGACTTTGAATTTTTTTTTTTATGAAACAAAATAAACCTATTGTTGATATAATTACTGGTTTTATCAATATTGTAAATGGTCTTAAAGGATTTGATCGAAATATTCTTAACGTTGAACTTGTGAGTATGCTTAGGACTCTCTCAAAGGATTGGAGCTCATTGAGAACGTTGATAGAAAACACCAAAGATATCAATGCATATCCATTTGAAGAGCTCTATGGAACAATGATAATATACGAGCTAAATGATGCCGACACAAATGAGAAAACAAGGAAAAGCAAAGAAGGGGAATTAAAGGAGCCTCCTAAGCTCTAAATTGCTTTAAAATCGGCAATTGATGAAGACACACAAGCTAAAACATGAATGATGAAGAACTGATGACCTAATATTTCTTGTCAAAAAAATGGAGGGGTTTTCACAACAATCGACGATTCCAAAAAAAAAAACAAAAAAGAAGAAAATGGCGAAGAGAAAAGTAAAAAATTGTTTGCTATGATTGTGACAAATTTGGTCACAAGATAACCGAATGTCTAAACAAAAAGAGATTTATTAAAAATAAAGCACGTCAAGCAATATGAGATCAGAGTGACGAAGATGACCATGAAGAAGTTGAAAATCAAGAGAAAATTGTCAACGTGTGCTTCATCACTATTGAAATTCAGGTAAATCCAAATGGTCATATGATGAACTTCTTGAAAATTTTGAAAAACTTGCTCTCAAACACTCTACTCTTAATAAGAAAAATTCTTTATTGAAAAATGAGGTAAAAAAATCTTAAAAACTCAAAATGATTTTGAAAAAGAACAAATCGATTATACTTCTTTAGCTAAGGAGAACTCCTCTTTAAAAGAAAAGATTTTAGACTTCACTCAAATTATTCATAAATTTACTCAAGGCAAGAAATTTTTTGACTAATGCTTGGAGAACAAAAATGAATTTACGATAAAGGAGGAATTGGATACAAACCATTTTTAAAATGTCTCTAAAAATATTCTTTATTAAAGCCTCTACTTCATCTCCTTCAAATGTTACTTGTATCTTTTGTAATAAAAATGGACATGTAACTTTTAATTATTCAATTAAAAAGAGGTTGCACTTTGAAAATAACTCAAAAGTTTACTAACACTAACTACTAAGGACCCAAAGTTTTATGAGTACCAAAAATAAAAAATTGAATTATTTTTATAGATACCAAAAAGAATAAAGTGCAAATGGTTTTTAGATATTAGATTGTCAAAGCACAAGATCGAAGATCAAGCTATAATGTCAAGCTTCAAAAAAAAAAAAAAAGAGGGAGGTCATGTCAATTTTGAAGACAATGCCAAAGGAAAAATCATTGGCATTAAAAATATTGGTAATCGCCTATCTCCTACTATTGAAAATGTTCTATTAGTCAATAATCTCAAATATAATTTGTCTAGCATTAGCCAATAATGTGATAATAGCTATCATATCAAATTCGATTTTTCTAAGTGCCTTATTGACGATGCTACATCAAAATGAAGCCAAAGTAAGGATGTTCATGTCATAAATATTAAATTTGAAATTAAAGAAAAATGTTTATGAAGTTTAAAAGACGATACTTGGTTGTGGCATTTTAGGTTAGGTCATATTAGCATAGACCTATTTTCAAATATTTCTAAAAATTGTTTCGTTAAAAGTTTGTCAAATTCGAAATTTGAGAAAGAAAAACATTACGATACATGTCAATTTGGAAAACGAGTAAAGAGTTCTTTCAAATTAAAGTAACATTCTTCAACTACAAAATCTTTACAACTTCTTCATGTGGATTTTTTTGGACCATTTAGAACCACATGTTTAAATGGTAAACATTATGCTTTCGTCATCATTGATAACTTTTCTAGATTTATTTGGGTCCTATTTTTGAACTTAAAAGATGAAGCTTTGCATACATTCAAAAGTTTTTGTGAAAATGTTCAAAATGGAATGGGTACACTATTACTACCATTGAGAGTGATTACTGTGGAGAATTTGACAATATTGCACTTGATGATTTTTGCAAAATTAATATGGTTACGAACATAATTTCTCTGCTCCAAAAACTCCTCAATAAAATAATGCAGTAGAAAGGACGAATTGTACATTATAAGAAATTGCTTGAACTATGCTAAATGAAAATAGTTTATCGAAATTCTTTTGGGCCGAAACCATTAACATCCCTTGCTATATTTTAAATAGAGTCTTGGTTAGTCGAAAGAAATTTAAAAAAATAGAGTTCCCAATATCAGTTACTTTAAAGTGTTCGATTGTAAATGTTTTGTCTAAAATACAAAAGAAAATTTGAAAAAGTTTGATTCAAAGTCTGATATTGGAATATTTCTTGGATATCCATCTACTAGCAATGCTTCTTTAGTAGTTGAAGAATACATCTTGATCAAGAAAAAGATATTGATAATGATGTAGAATTGGAGATTCCTTTTGAGCAAATAAACATCCAAAATTAAAACAATGAAGATCCTAAAAATCTTGAAGATCAATATAAGGAAGAAGCAAATGTGAAACAAGATGAAGTAAAATATCCTGAATTACAATGTGATCCATCTCCACCTAATGAATGGAGATTTGTCCTTATCTAAAGAGCTTATCATTAGTGATCCATCCAAAGGTTTAAGTACTAGAGCTTCTATTATAAATTATTTTAATAATTGTGATTTTATTTCACAAATTAAATTAATGAATTTCAAAAATTCGAGTTAGATTAATTTTGGATTTTAGCTATGCAAGAAGAACTAAATCAATTTGAAAAAAAAAATCATGTTTGAGATTTAGTTAGTAGACCAAATGATCAGACCGTTATTACAATATGGATTTTTCGAAATAAACAAGATGTGAATGAGATAATTTTGCATAACAATGCTAGGTTAGTAACCCAATATTACAATTAAGAAGAAGGCATATACTTTGAAGAAACATTTGCACCTGTTACTAGATTAGAATCCATTCGCATGGTTCTTGTTTTTACTTATCACAAAGGATTTACTCTTTACCGAATAAACGTCAAAATCACAAGTATTCGAACAATGTTTTCAAATTAAGAAAAGCTCTTTACGGTTTAAAGCAATCTCCTAGAGCATGGTATAAAAGATTGAGAAAATTTCTTCTTTTAAATGATTTTTCAATGGGAAAAGCAGATACTACACTTTTTATCAAAACAAAAAATGATGATATGATTATTGTGCAAATTAATATTGATGATATTATTTTTTGTGACACTAAGATTTTCATTTGTGAAGAAATTTCTAAGTTTATTGAGCAAACAATTCGAAATGAGCATGATGGGGGAGCTAAAGTACATTCGTGGACATAATAAAATCTCGAGGCATGACTGGATCTTTTCTTTAGTTAACCACTAGTAGACCCAATATTATATTTAATGTGTGTTTATGTTCTAGATCTCAATCATATCCTAGAAATCACACCTTAGTGCCATAAATGAATATTTAAATTACTTTATGGCACTAAGACATTAGGTCTATGGTATTCTAATGGCACTTAAATTGACTTAGCTATTCGGATGTCGATTGGACTAGTTCCACGATTGATCGTAAGAGCACTAGTGAAACTTGTCATTAACGGTTTTGCACTTGTATCATGGTTTAGTAAGAAATAAAATTATGTTTCATTTTCTAATGTCAAAGTCAAATATATTTTCACGCTATTTGTTTTGTGCACGTTTTATGGATGAAACAAATACTAAGTGATTATCATTTATCATACATCTGTAATATATGATAACACTAGTGCTATAAACTTGTCAGAAAAATCATGTCTTGTATTCTCGAAAAAAGCATATTGAGATTAGACACCACTTTCCAAGAGATTATGCATAAAATAGGGACATCATATTAAAATTTGTGGATACGGAAGTACAATTGGTTGATATTTTCACTAAACATCCAACACTTAATAGATTTTCATATATTCGAAGAGGTTTGGACATTATTGATGAATTTGAAGTATGTGGCTAAATTGCATTCTTACATGATAGATTGTGCATCATTGGTTGAAATTTATATGCTAATTTTTTAACGTATAAACTTTACCCAATTAGTTATGCTTTTGACATTTCATCACTTTTTCTTAGAATACTATTTTGCTATAAATATGATGATTATCCTCTTGTTTAGATTTGCATATATTTGGTATTTTGTGTTTAATTGAGGGGAAATAATATTCCTTCATATGATTCATTTAAATTCTTTATAATATATGTCTATAGTCTTGCTCTCATATTTGTTATCCTTTTGCTTATCTTTTTAAGTGATTATAGTCATCAAAGCATTTAATGACATATCGATCTATCGTCGTTAAAAGATCAAAATCAAAATTATTAATTCGGACTCACAATTAAGGTCAAGATCGAAGTCAAGTCTTCCAAGCATTCAAGATAAGAAAGATTAAGGTAAGAGCTTAAGAGTCAGACTTCAAAGAAAGATCATGACGAAAGCCTAAGAGCCAAACTTCTAAAAAAGGTCAAAGGGCTTCTTAGATCAAATGTAAAGGTACTAATATTTTGATCTTTAGGAATGAATGATTAAAGCGCAAAAATAACTTTATGGACTAAAAGCTATTTTGATTATTGCTTGGATAAAACGTTTTGATCAAAAGTAAGATTGATTTTCAAAAAACATATTTGAACTTAGATTATAATTTTAAAAACATCACTTACCTTAAAAAACTAGTTAAAAACACTTATCAAAAAATCTACATATTTCAAAACATTTGAATCCAGTAAAACGGGGCCAAAACAAAAAAAAAAAAGATCGACGGTCGTAGACCGGTCAGAACGGACAGTTGATCGAAAAACCCAATGGTCCGAGAATTGATCGATCAAACTTCTGACTTTTTGTCTAACGACTATATTTTGATCACTCGGACTTACGGCGATGACTAGAGACTCATCTGTACTCCCAAAAGTCTTGTGAATTTTTCTCGATAAATAGGTTCTCTTTTGCTAGCATTAAAGAGAAATATTTAGAGTCAATATTTGAGCTTATATAGCATTCATCTCTTCTACTTCTTTATATTGAAATTTTTTGATTGATTGAATCAAACTATTAAATCATCATATTCATCAGAGTTTTTCATCTCTCTCTTGATACCTAACTTATTACTGTCGTTCATAGAAGGGAGATATATTTTGTGCAAATCTTTAAACTTATGTTGCATATAATTCTTCCATTTCTTTATATAAAAACTGTTGATTAATTATATTATATTTTTAAATCATCACATTCACCTAAGTTTATCATCTAACACTTGAACTATTATTCATTGATATTCATTGAAGTGTTAGTCTCTCTTGATACTTATTTCATTACATCATTTATTAAGAGAGTTCTAAAATCATTTTTTAAATGTGAGGGTCATATTGAGATCCCTTAAAGGCTCAATATTATATAAAGATTGGTACTCCTTATTGTTGTAAGTTATTGTGTGGGTCATATTGAAATCCCTCAAAAGCTCAATGTGTATAACGATCGGTGCTCTTTGTTGTAGGTCATTGTATAGGTCATATTGAGATTCCTTGAAAGCACAATATTGTGTAAGGATCGGTGCTCCTTGTTTGTAAGTTCCTAGAAGGGTTGTAAGGGTTTGGATTCCATCATAAGTCGATCAATATGGTGAAAAATACCTTCTCATATGAAGAGCTTGGTAACAAAGGACGTAGGTCATTGGTTTTGATCGAACCTTCACAAATATATCGTTTGCATCCTTTCTATCATTTTACTTATTTTTATTTGCTTGCGATTATTACTTAATTGATCAACGTGTTTGTAATTTACATAATTTGAAATTATTGTTTGATAAAAGTTTCAAAAGTCAATGCACCATCATTCAGTTAATCATTCATCTTTCCCAATTTATAGGCCATGTTCTTTCTTGAATATATAGATATTTTTTAGTTTTCTAATATGCCCCTAGTTAATATACTTTGAAATCAACAAATATAAACTAATCTTATTTAAATCATTATTTAATATGTGGTATAGTAGAAAAAATATAAGAAAAAAATATATTTCCAAATATTTAATTATATTTTCTTAGTCCGTGTAAAAAAAAAAAAAAAACAAGCTTCTCTTTATGGGATGGATGTAATATTATTTATAGATATAGTTTGCAAATTTTTCTACTATTAGTTTTGTTGGCAGCCCCGACTGAAGCTGTGGGATCACTCGTAATCAAGTCGCTTAGGCTCCTCCTACGCTAGCCGAGGCCCCCTGTCCGAGGCACCTCATGGATTTGAGGCTCTACTCTCCAGCAACCCACATGCAAAGATTAAACTCATAATGAAAGATCTTTTACGAATGATTGATGTGACCTTTGTAAAAAGTGTATATGTGTCCCGTCTTGTCAATGTAAGAACATTAAATGCTTAAAAGGGTTAGGCAAGTCAATTGGATGGCTAAGACTTGACGCCTTCGCTGAGGAGATGAGGCCACGTGTAATTTGATCCAAATGTCACAATTCTATTTGTAACACTATAAATACCCCCACCATGTAACAATTGAGGACTAATGCAAATTCATACACTTGGAGCAATATTTTACTCTCATTCACTTGTAGCATATTCATATTTAGTTCTACACGATTGGTTTTTATTATACAATCGTGTCACAAATATTCGCCGGAGTCCGAACGGAAATGTCTCGTGTCGTTGAGCTGTTCCCACGTCCAATTTCGGAGCGATCGATACCATTGATCTATCTTTACGTGTCGGAACTTGGCTTACATGTTCACGAGTGGGCCCGGCATCTGTTGGCAACATTTTTTGAGGTCAACAGAGAGAAACATATGCCCATTGAAAATTCTAGTTCTGCTGGAAAGAAATTAATGGCTTGTCTTATAAGGATTGAAATGCAACATAACTTAATAAACTTTCTCCTGCTACAGGTTAGTCTCCAAGCAAAGTAGTTAATGTATCGATTGTTGCACAG